>MCJB01001080.1:235715-285697 GCA_002018475.1 Nicotiana obtusifolia | reverse complement strand
ATATATATATATATATATATATATATATATATATATATATATATATATATATATATATAAATCTTCCTTTCTTTCCATTCCTTACTGACTTATTTTGATTCTCCAAACTTAGAACCGATGGTTCAACTTGTTGAATTTTATGCTATTCAGGCTTAGTTTAGACTTAGCCAATTTAAAGATATGCCTTAGAAGATTTTCCCTTTTTTCGATCGATTTGGTAAGGCCTTAGCCTCGAAAAGGTCTAGGGTTTGACTCAATAGGTCTTACTCCCCTTCGAGTTTCATTGCTTGATACGGCCTTAGCCTTTTAAGAAATCGGGGTTCGCCTTAACTCCCCCTCGAATTTCATTAACTCGATTCGGCCTTAGCTTTTTAAGAAATCGGGATTCGCCTTAACAGGTCTTACTCCCCTTCGAGTTTCATTGACTCGATTCGGCCTTAGCCTTTTAAGAAATTGGCGTTCGCCTTAACAGGTCTTACTCCCCTTCGAGTTTCATTGACTCGATTCGGCCTTGGCCTTTTGAGAAATCGGGGTTTGCCTTAGTAGGTCTTATTCCCCTTTGACTGATTTTCACATGAAACTTTGAGCAATGCTAGCTTTTTGATCGAACAATGAAAATCGAAATGGCCCTTGGGCTCGGAGACAAGATATCGGTGCAAAATAACTTTTATTAGCATTCAAGTGCTTGTACAATTTGCTTAGGGGATAGATCAATCTATTTGGGCACGGTTCTTTTGACCGTTTGACCCTTACATCGATTCCTAATGACCTAGGAGAAGATCCCCCGAACTAAAGTAGCTAAGTAGTGAATTGAAGTAGCTAAGCGATCTTCTGATATTTAAGGTCAATTGAAGTTTAGCACCGAACACTGTTGCCTTCGATATGCGACCGATCTAGGTTAGCACGTTTCCTGGTTGCCTCATTAAATACCTTGTCGTAAAACCCAATTTGGGACAAAACCGGCCGAAGGGAAAAAGAGTGCAACGCGTGCTTTCAGTCCTAACGTCCTGTGCTTTCTGGCTCAAAGTTACTTTACTTGATACCTATGGGAGTTAGTAACATAAAATAGACAAACGAAGAATAAAAGATCATACCTCAACAATAGTATCGTTTCAAGTGGTTTATGTTCCAATTGTTCGGCAGCTGTTTGCCGGCTATTGTTCCAAGCTTGTATGATCCCTTTCCGGTGATCTTTAAGATGGTGTAAGGCCCTTCCTAGTTTGGCCCCAACTTCCCTTCGTTAGGGTCTCGAGTATTGGGCGTGATTTTTCTGAGCACTAGGTCTCCGATGTTGAAGTGTCGAAGATGGGCTCTCCGGTTGTAGTAACTTTCAATCTTTTGCTTTTGGCCGGCCATTCGAACAAGGGCTAATTCCCTTCTTTCATCCAATAATTCAAAATTGGTATTCATAGCATCGTGATACAATTCATCGGTTGCGTAACGGAACCTGATACTCGGTTCGCCTACTTCGACTGGTATCAACGCTTTAGCACCGCACACCATAGAGAAAGGAGTGGCCTCGGTGCTGGTTTTCTTGTTTATGCAATATGCCCATAAAAATTCAGGCAATATTTCTTTCTATTTCCCCTTCACGTCAGTTAATCTCTTCTTGGAGTTTCGAATTATGGTTTTGTAGGTCGACTCAGCTAGTCCGTTGCCGTTGGGGTGATAGGGCGTCGATAGGATCCTTTTGATCTTGTTATCTTCGAAGAACTTTGTGATTTTGCTGCCGATGAATTGCTTGCCATTATTGCACACGATCTCTGATGGCATCCCAAATCAACATATGATGTGATCCCAGATGAAGTCGATCACTTCTTTTTCCCTAACCTTCTCGTATGCCTGCGCTTCAACAGATTTGGAGAAGTAGTTAGTCATAAAAAGAATGAATTGAGCCTTACCTAGCGTGTAGGGGAGAGGGCCGACGATGTCCATTCCCCATTTCATGAATGGCCACGGCGATAAAGTAGAATGCAGCGTCTCCCCGTGCTGGTGGATCATCGGTGCATGACTTTGGCACTCGTTGCACTTGCGAACGAACTCCTTTGCATCTTTTTCCATATCGATCCAGTAATAGCCGGCTCAAATTATTTCACGAACCAAGGATTCGACGCCGGAATGATTTCCCCATGTGCCTTCGTGTACTTCCCTTAAAATATACTCGGTGTCACCCGGTCCCAGACATATCGCGAGAGGGCAACGGAATGTCCTTCTAAATAGGGTTCTGTCATCGGATAAACAGAACCGGGCTGCCTTTGTTCGCAACGTTCTCGAATCTTTTGGGTTTGAGGGGAGCTTACCGGTGCTGAGATACTCTATGTACTTATTCCTCCAATCCCAGGTCAAACTTGTTGAATTGATTTTGGCATGGCCTTCCTCCACCACCGACCTCAAAAGTTGAACGACCTTCTCGGACTCGATCTCATCAGCTTCGACCGAAGATCCCAAGGTGGCGAGGTCGTCGGCCTCACTGTTTTGCTCTCGAGGTATGTGTTGCAAGGTCCATTCTTTAAACCTATGCAGCGTGACTTGAAGCTTGTCCAAATACCTCTGCATTCGCCCTTCTCTGACTTCGAAAGTTCTGTTAGCTTGATTGACTACAAGGAGAGAATCGCACTTGGCTTCAATTATCTCCGCTCCTAGTCTTTTGGCCAGTTCAAAACCTGCAATCATAGCTTCATACTCCGCTTCATTGTTAGTTAATTCTACAGTCTTGATCGACTGTCGAATTGCATTCCCAGTTGGGGGCTTTAATACAATACCAAGCCCCGATCCCTTTGCGTTCGAGGCGCCGTCTGTGAACAAGGTCCACATTCCCGAGGGAGTCCCCGGTTTGGTCATTAATTCTCTTTCGACCTTGGGTATTAGCGACGGCGCAAAATCGGCGACGAAATCCGCCAACACTTGAGACTTAATCGCAGTTCGGGGCCGGTACTCGATATCGTACCCGCTCACTTCGATGGACCACTTGGCCAATCGGCCAGATAGCTCGGGCTTGTGCATTATGTTTCTCAATGGGTAGGTCGTTACGACGCATATGGGATGACATTGGAAGTAGGGTTTTAGTTTCCTGGAGGCACTCAATAAAGCGAGTGCTAATTTTTCTAGATGAGGGTATCTAGTTTCGGCCTTGCCTAATATTCTACTAACGTAAAAATATGAAATTGCGTACCTAGTTCTTCTCGAACCAGGACCCCACTTACCGCTACCTCCGAGACGGCAAGGTATAGGTACAGTTGCTCCCATGTTTTTGGCGTATGCAGCAAAGGTAGGCTAGATAGGTACCTCTTAAGTTCTTCTAACGCACGCTGACACTCCGGAGTCCGCGAAAAATTGTTCTTCTTCTTTAACAGGTTGAAAAATCAGTGACTCCTATTAGATGATCCCGAGATAAATCGGCCCAGAGCGGCTATCCGGCCTGTCAGCTTTTGTACGACCTTTACATTGTCTACGATTTTAATGTCTTCGATGGCCTTGATCTTCTTGGGGTTGATTTCTATTCCTCGATTCGAGACCATGAAACCGAGGAATTTTCCCGAGCCCACACCAAATGCGCATTTCTCCAGGTTCAACTTCATGTTTTATCATCTCAGTACATCGAACGTCTCTTGCAAATGGCTCAAATGATCCTCTGCTCGTAGGGACTTAACTAACATGTCATCAATATAAACCTCCATTGTTTTTCCTAGTTGTTTTTCGAACATTTGGTTTACTAGGCGTTAGTAAGTGGCCCCCGCATTTTTTAACCCAAATGGCATCATGTTATAACAGTATGTACCATACTTAGTGATGAAGGATGTCTTTTCCTGACCATCCTGGTCCATTCGTATTTGGTTATAGCCAGAGTAGGCATCGAAAAAGCTAAGGGTCTCATGACCAGCAGTAGCATAGATCATGCGATCGATATTGGGTCAAGGAAAAGAATCTTCGGTCATGCCTTGTTTAAATCCTTATAATCTATGCACATTCTCAATTTATTTCCCTTTTTAGGAACTACAACTACGTTTGCTAACCATTCCGGATATTTAACTTCCTGAATGGACCCTATTTTTAAAAGCTTAGTTACCTCATCCTTGATGAACGCTTGTTTGACTTCGGATTGAGGCCTCCTTTTTTGCTTCACCGGCTGGAATTTCGGATCGATGCTTAGTTTGTGGGTCGTTATCTCTAATGGTATACCTGTTATGTCGAGATGGGACTAAGCGAAAGAATCTTCATTAGCTATAAGAAATTCTACAAGCTTTGTCCTGAGCTCGGAACTTTGGCCCGAGCTCGGGTATACCTTTCGATCCGGCGAATCTTCTCGGAGTAAAACTTGCTCAAGCTCCTCGATTGTTGATTTGGTTGCATCGGACTCATCGGGACCGATGAACGATCTGGATACTCCATAGTTGTCATCTTTGAGATGCTCCTGTTCACCTTCGTTTGTCGAAGGTGCTGCCTGTGATTTCTATTTGACCCTTTCCTGAGGAGCTGCTGGTACCGGTATTGCTTCCTCTATTGCGAACATCTCTTTCGCAGCCGGTTGTTCCCCATAAACTGTTACAATCCCATCAATAAATGGGAACTTCAACACTTGGTGTAATGTTGAGGGTACCACTCACATATCGTGAATCCATGGTCTCCCGAGCAGGGCGTTGTACCTCATGTCTCCGTCAATCACGCAGAATTTTATTTCTTGAATGGTACCGACTGTGTTTACCGGTACTGTTATTTCGCCTTTGGTCGTTTCGCACGCCATGTTGAATCCATTGAGAACCCGAACTACAGGGACAATTCGATCTGTCAGCCCAAGTTGTTCGATAATCCATGATCGGATTATGTTGGCCAAACTACCGAGATCGACCAGTACGCGCTTTACCTTCGTCTTGTATACAAGCACCAATATTACTAACGCGTCGTTGTGAGGTTGCATGATTCCTTCTGCATCTTCTTCGCTAAATGCAAGATTCCCTCCATCGCATAATCTCGAGTGCTCCTTTCCCAGGTGATGGTTATCTTAGTGCACTTTAATATCGGACCTTGAGGTGCATCTACTCTCCCGATGATCATATTAATTGTGTGCTGTGGCTCCTCCTGGTTCACTTGCTTATTCCTGTTCCCATAATGGTTTTTGGCTTGGTCGCTCAAAAACTCTCGAAGATGCCCATTTTCGAACAACCGTGCCACCTCCTCTCTCAACTGTCGACAGTCTTCTGCCCTGTGCCCATGTGTACTATGATCTTTGCATATCAAACTGGGGTCTCTTTTGGCAGGGTCCGATTGCAGCGGTCGAGGCCACTTATATTCCTTAATACGATCGATGGCCGACACGAGAGTAGCCGAATTGACGTTGAAGTTGTATTCCGATAGTCTCAATGCTTCTCGATGACCAGTGGTGATGTCGAAGTTGTTTCTCATCATAGGTCCTCGGTTGTTCCGATTATGATCGTTCCTCCTTTCTCGTCTTGGGAAGCCCTGCCATGCTGGAATGACTTTCCTGTCCCCAGGATATGGTCGATGCCTGTCTCTGCTCGATCTCGGTTCTCGATACATATCCCTTCGAACCCTATCATGAGTTCTGATGGGGTAAGTAGATCCCGAAGGGGCTCCAAGTTGGTCGTTCTCGACTCTGATCTTTGACTGGTATCGGTTGTGTATATCTGCCCATGTGGCGGCTGGATATTCAATCAAGCTCTATTTAAGCTGTTGCAAAGCCGTTGAACTTCGAGCATTGAGGCCTTGGGTGAAGGCTTGTACGGCCCAATCGTCAGTGACCGGTGGCAGGTCCATCCGTTCTATCTGAAAACGAGATACAAATTCCCTGAGCATCTCGTTATCCTTTTGTCTAACTTTGAACAGGTACGATTTTCGCCTCCACTTTGATGGCACCTGCATGTGGCTTTTACGAAGGTATCTGCAAGCATGGCAAAAGACTCGATGGAATTCGGGGGCAAATTGTGATACTAAGTCATCGCCCCCTTTAACAAGGTTTCTCCGAATTTCTTCAAGAGAACTGACTTGATCTCATCGTCTTCTAAGTTGTTTTCCTTTATGGCACACATGTACGCTGTCACATGCTCGTTTGGATCAGATGTCCTGTTGTATTTGGGAATTTCCGGCATGCGAAATTTCTTCGGTATGGGTTTTGGAGCGGCGCTTGACGGGAAAAGTTTCTGCGCAAATTTCTTGGAATCTAAGCTTTTCAATATCGGGGGTGCCCCTGGGATTTGATTTACCCTCGAATTATATGTCTCCAACTTTTTGTCGTTGGCCTCGATCTTCTTTTCGCCAGACTCGACTTGCCTGGTTAGTTCCTCGAGCATCTTCATGATCCCGGAATTTGCCTCCGATCCACCTTCGCTCGGTTCTTCTGCGATCAGTTCATTTTCAGGGATGGTTCCCTGAGAAGGGCCGGCCTCAAACTTATTCGAAATATAGCTCCGATTTTGCAGTTAAGCGATGGCCGTTTGCTGGGCTTGCAACATGTTAAAAATCATTCTGAGGCTAATCTCGTTCCCTTCGTCGTTTTGGGGTCTTTGAGTTGTTGACCGGTGTTCTCTACGAACACTGTTTGATGGGTCAGTGGTTCGATCCACATCGACCACCATTTTGTGAGGTAGCATCCACTGGAACCTCATCTCCGGGCGCTACGTTGTTGTTTTCACCCTGGTGGTCAAACTCGTCATCAACATACAGAGGCACAGATTGTGAGTGTGACATGGTTGTATTGTAACCTGAAATAAAAAATTCTCCAAGAACAAGCGTAAAATAATTAGCGTGACAGAAAGTTGTATCAAACGCTCACTATCATCCTTAGCCCCACGGTGGGTGCCAAACTGTTTACCCTTGGCTTCGGATAACAATTAAATTTGTACGTGGTTTTAAGGACACGTGATTTGGTTTGATACAAATAAAATATGAATGAAAATAAAGACTAAACTGAGTAAGTAAATTGAGAAAGGGTGCAAACCGCCAATCTAGAATAGCTTCACTGTGGTAGAATTCTCTAGGATAGACAAATATGAAGCAAATAGATAAAGTAAACAACTAGAGCAGACTGTATTTTTATATACTGATTGTTGATTGTGTCCTGCGTTTTACAATTATGTTACCCCTTTATATAGGGAGGGGAATGAGTTTTATACCAGATAAAAACCCTATCTACAAGGTAAAATATCCCTAGAATTAATGGCTTCAACGTCTTTGCTGATTTTTGCCGTGATTCCCGCCGTGATTCCCGCCGAGATATTTACGTATCACGGGATTTCTGGTCCTTCTGTTACGCAAATCTGATAATTTTACCCTAGGGCGTTTTACCCTAATCGACCTCAGCGATTTTGTCTCGGGCGCCTTGGCTTCGAGCTCCGTTCCGATGACATTCGGTCTCGAACTTCATCTCTCGATGTCTCGATCTCAGCCTATCGAGCAGCGACTCCAATTGACGCCAGTCTTACAAATTCGAAACTGATATTCCCTATGCAAGCGATCGAATTCGACCCCATACAATGATATTATCCCTATTCTTGAAAGTGCACTCTAGCACATTGAGGAAATCAGTCAAAAAAATTGGTTCTTTCGACGGTCAGGTATGTACTTCTATTTCAAATTAGTTGTATTAACTTGTTAATTTTCCATGTCATTGAACCAGGTTCCTACACCTAATCTTGATCTTCTCCAAGTATTAAATGATAATCATAACTTTCATAAGTCCGTATGAAAGGGGGAACAATTCTTAAGATTGTAAGTCTTTTTATGTTAGCCGCCTAAACTCTAAATAAATTAGAAGGTTAGTTTTAACATTTAAAATGGCATTAATCTACTCTATCTAGGAACCTGGTCCTCAACAAGAAAACACTTCCCAATCCGTGGTTACTGAATCTAAGTACACTAAATTTGTTCGTGATGCTTTATCAATTGAGCCTCAAATCAATATTCCTTCGTAACGACCCAATCAATTGTTTTGAGATTTATCCTTCTGTTTGGTGGTCTGAGGCATTTAGTAGCTTCATAGTATTACGAATTGTATGTATGGTTTCCTTTGCTTTTTTAAAGTTTTGGGATTGCTTCGGGAGAGTAATTCTTGTTCTGGAAGCTTTAAGATGGAAGAGTTGACTACACGGTTGACTTTTAAGTAAACGATATTGAAATCAGGATTTTGATACTCTTAATAGGTTTGTATGGTGATTTGGACTTGTGCATATGTTCGTATTTCAATTTAAATGTTCCTAGAAGATTTTGGCTTTATTTGGAGAAAGTTTGTAATTTGGATAATTGGAGAGTTCATAAGTTTGACCGAGAGTTGACTTCGGTGTTATCAGACTTCAATTGTGGTTTTTTAACCTTGGGATTTTTTCATTTAGTTGATTTGGACTTGTTTTAAATGTCAATGTTTGGTTATGATATGGAATGTCTAAGTGTGATTTGGACACGCTTGGTGCAGATTGCAGGTTTGAAAGGTAAAAGAAGGATTTTGATATTCGATTCTTGGCTTTGATGTTAATTGTGGTATTTCTAGCCTTTGGATAAGTTTGAAAGATGCATTTGGACTTGTTAGTATGATTGGAGGAGGTCTAGAGGGGCTCAGGTGTAATCTAGGGTGGTTTCAGATCATTTCAGTTGAATATGTATTGCTGGTTTTGATGGTGACAGGTAAGTATCGCATTCACGAGGTAGGTGTCACTTTTGCGAAGAGGAAACTGTGCTAGAAGATTTTGTTCATTGCGTTCGCGATAGCTGGATCGCCTTCGCGATGTGTCTGCATATGAAGGTCTTCGCGTTCGTGTGGACTATAGAGGAATTGGGCACTGGGTGTTGTATGATTCGCGTTTGCGGGGGTGTGTCCGCGTTCGCATTGTGTTTACATCTTAACCATCATGTTTGCTAGTGTAGCTTGGTGTTCGCGAAGGAGAGAAGGTATGGTTGGTCTCGGCAGCTCCAAGTGACAAGCGCACAGGCGCCTCTGTCGCCCACTAATAACCAGCGATAGCACCTAGCAACAGGCAGATAACCACAGCACTGCGCGCGCAGACAACACCGTGCGAGGACCCTGATGCTAAAGACAAAGTTGCTGCAAACGGACATGTTTCTACCTTGTAGAAGACTAAGTCCTTTTCATCATAAATATAGAGTAGATTTACTTCATTTTCTTTTAGTGTGCCCCTACAACTTTCTTATTTTAAGTATTATTAGGGGGGATCAAGCATTCAAAACTTTCTAGCAAGCAAACAATTCTCTGTACTGGTGTCTCTCCCCCTCAACACCGCGTATCTTTTCTATAATATCTTTCATTTATGCAATCAAGCTTTCTTTCATTCTCAATTCTCTTTTCTGTTCTTAGTTGCTCATGATATTGGTTTTCCAGTACGGCACTGACAATCTAGTATAGCGTACAGAGGGACCTCAGTTGGCGGTCAGCAATCGTACTAACATCGATTGCTTAGCCTTACGTTGCCCTTCCAAAGAATCTCAGGAAGGCGTCGTGTAACAAATGGTATCATAGCCTAGGCTCGACATCGGACGTGGGATAGCATTTCATTTACCACCATTTCTGACCATGTGAGTGGGTTTCGAAGATTTCATGATGGATTTTACCACGACTCGAGGCTGATGTGTCCTACAGGTGTGGGAAGCTTGTTGCGTATGGTGATTCTCTCTTGTGTTAAGTGGAAGGTTTCTAGTTGATTGAGTTTTATCCTACTTCTGTTTCGTAGTTAATAACAGGGCTCTCGTAATTTCATATCATGGAAATGATCGATGCAGTTAGTCGTGAGGTATTAGGATTAAACGGGCAAGGTTGCAGTTCAATTTCAAAGAAAGGTCATGAGTTCTAGAAAATATGGGAGATTCATATGTTTAAGAGAATGCTAGCACTATCTTGTATTGCCCGAGAAGGATATATGTTGTAGGAGCCGCATTGAGTATTGAGTTGCGGATGCTTGACTAGTACTACAGAGATTGCATGGTTAGTGATCGCTGATGTTTAGGTTTTGCTACTTGACGTAGAGGATTTATGGATGTATTTCTCATGAGAAAAATATATATGCGCGACATACTAGTCATTTAAGTGGGAAAATTGGAGAAAGCCATGGAGATTTCCTATATTCTTGAGGTTTAGAAACTAGATGTTCTTAGATATAGACTATTCATTTGGTTGCGGATTGTGGATATTTGTTGAGAACCAGACAATTGATTGTATATGTTATGGGTAGGTCTATGTAGACCTCTAGAAGGCTAGCTACCTTTTTAATAATGGTTTGAAAATGTTTGGGGGACTACATAAGGGCCCAATGTAAGTGTGTATTCTACATCAGATTGGAATTACGGATTCATGCACAATAATTGTTGTGGGTGTGTCATCGGGCAGAATGAATGTTATTCATGCCCTAATATGTGTTATGTGCTCCTCTCTTATACTATGATGGGTTGTGAGGTTACTTGATTATTCACGTGCTTGTTATGGTCCTGTTTAGGCCTTGTGGTGATATATGAGCGAGATTGCTCATGAGATGTTGATTTGCTTATCACACCATAATTGTGCTTGCCTTTTCGTAGTGCATTATGCCATCCGTATACCCATGGTTAAGTGTAGGCAATTTGCGTGCTTTATGTTAATACACATATGTTCGGTGTGAATGAGAATTATGGCTCAATGAATATTCCGATGTGGATTTATATGTTTGGATTGTGTTGCACTTTGCAACAATTTTATAATGAACCGGGCTACAAACTGCAATAGTATGATGTAGGATCAGGTTGCACACCGCAAAAGTACTATGATGGTATACGATTCCTTGCTCTTATCTTGTGTGTATTATTTCTCCCTTGTGGGATGGATTCATAGCGTTCTGCCTCTCTTCTTATATATGTTGAAGTTGTTGGATAGTTCTCTTATATCTATTCTCTTTCCATCTTGGTTATATTCGAGGTGTTGTTTGTTTAGCGCATGGATCCCGTTATATGAGGTTCAAGATGGAATTTGTTGTGGACTATCAATCAAGTAGTTTGTATTGGGAGAGAGGGGGTTATTGAACCTAGAATTTGCACAATCAGTTTGGAATATGGTATTTTTGAAAAAAATAATGTCATTAGTCAGTTCAAAATTTGGCAATTGTCCTTGCGAGGCTAAAGAACTCCACGACTTATTTATTTGATGGGTGGTTATGGGTTTTCTCACTTTTCTTTCATCAGTAACAGTGTTGTAAAGGTTTGGAACAAGGTATATTTGATATAAGCCATATTACTAGTACCTGCTTTGGTAATAAGCAACTATTGTGGTCGGAATTTATTGTTATGAGTACATGAGTTTTCTAGTACATCATGTGGTTAGATCTTGGTAGTATATTTACGGCTTGATGCCACTTGTTGAGATTAATACAATATATATATAACTTAGAGGATGCTCTTGGAGTTGGTATTTTGTTTTAAGGATTGTAAGCTAAGGTTAAAAGAAATATCTTAAGTTAGATTGTGTTGACGAGATTATATGAATTGAGGTGACGTGAGATCACCCATGGTGATATGTACGATGAGTTATACAGTGATTGGATATCTTTGGAACAATTCTTGGCAAGTTCGAGCATGAACGTATGTTTAAGTAGGGGAGAGTGTAACGACCCGACTGGTCATTTTGAGCTTTAGCACTCCGTTCGGTGGTCTATGTCCTTGAGCATCTTCATACGATGTATTACGACTTGCGTGTATGGTTCTCTTTGTTTTTCTTGAGGTCTGGGATTGTCTGGAAGAGTAATTCTTATTTTGGAAGCTTTAAATTAGAATAGTTGACCAAGGGTTGATTGTTGAGTAAAAAACCTCGAAATTGGAATTTTGTTTCAAAAGGTTTTATGGTGATTTTGTACTTGGGCGTATGTTTGGATTGAATTTTTATGTTCCTTGACGAGTTTGGCCTATTTCTCAAAAGTTGACAATTTGATGAATTGGAGAGTTTATAAGTATGATCGGGAGTTGACTTTGGTGTTATCAAACTCCTATTGTAGTTTGGAAACCTTGGATACGTATTTAGTTGACTGGGACTTGTGTGCAAGGTTGGATTGTGATCCAAAATGTCTAAGTATGATTTGTACGCGCTCGACATAGATTGAAGGTTTGAAAGTTAAGAGATGGATTTTGATCTCAAATTCTTGGTTGTGATGTTAATTGTGGTATTTATAGCCTTTGAATAAGTTTGAAAGATGTATTTTGACTTTCTGGTATGACTGGACGGGGTTTGGGGGCTCGGGTGTAATTCAGGGTGGTTTAGGATCATTTCGGTTGAGTTTGCATTTATGGTTTTGATGGTGTCTCGTAAGTATCGCATTCACAATGTAGGTATTGCATTCATAAAGAGAAAAGCTATCTGGAGGACACTGTTCATCACGCTCGTGATAGTTGGGTCATGCGCGCTATGTGTCTGGGCATGAAGGTCTTCGCGTTCGCGTGGACAATTTCACATTCACGTAGAGGAATTAGGTGCTGGGAGTTTTGTTGCTCACATTTGCGAGGGCATGCCCATATTCGGGATTGGTCTAGAAGAGTAATTCTTGATTTGGAAGCTTTAAATTGGAATAGTTGACAAAGGGTTTATTGTTGAGTAAATAACCTCGGAATTGGAATCTCTTTGTTTCATAAGGTTTTATGGTGATTTTGTACTTGGGCGTATGTTCGGATTTGAATTTTTATGTTCCTTGATGATTTTGGCTCTACTTCTCGAAAGGTTACAATTTGAAGAATCAGAGAGTTTATAAGTTTGACCGGGAGTTGACTTTGGTGTTATCGGACTCCTATTGTAGTTTGGAAATCTTAGATAGGTTTATTTAGTTGATTGGGACTTGTGTGCAAGATTGGGTTGTGATCCCAAATGTCTAAGTATGATTTGTATGCGCCGCCGTAGATTGAAGGTTTGAAAGTTAAGAGAAGGATTTTGATCTCCAATTCTTGGTTTTGAAATTAATTGTGGTGTTTCTAGCCTTGGGATAAATTTGAAAGATGTATTTGGACTTTTTGCTATGACTGGACGGGGTCCAGAAGGGCTCGAGTGTAATTCGGGGTGGTTTCGGATCATTTCAGTTGAGTTTGCATTGATGGTTTTGAGGGTGTCAAGTAAGTATCGCATTCACAATGTAGGTATTGCATTCACGAAGAGAAAAGTGGTCTGGAGGACACTGCTCATCGTGCTCGTGATAGCTGGGTCGCGCTCACGATGTGTCTGGGCATGAAGGTCTTCACGTTCGCGTGAACTATTTCGCATTCACGTAGAGGAATTTGGCGCTGGGAGTTTTGTTATTCACATTCGCGAGGGCATGCCAATGTTCGCATTGTGTGGCAGCTTGGACAT
This sequence comes from Nicotiana obtusifolia, assembly GCA_002018475.1. Taxonomy (NCBI): domain Eukaryota; kingdom Viridiplantae; phylum Streptophyta; class Magnoliopsida; order Solanales; family Solanaceae; genus Nicotiana; species Nicotiana obtusifolia. The sequence continues at coordinate 272,385 of MCJB01001080.1, read as the reverse complement.
AATTTCACGAGCGTAGCTTCATATTCGCAAAGAGGAGCAGGGATGGCTGCTTTGGTTGTGCTTCGCGATCGCGAAGGGTGCCCTTAGGCAGACTTCTAAGTACTATATTTCGGGATGTTTACTCAGTTTTTCCTATTTTGAGCCATAGACTTGGAGAGGGGAAATTTTGCTTGCAGATTTTCATACAAGGCTTTTGGTTAATTAAGTTTTACTTATTTTTGGTATTATTTCAAGAGTCTACATAAATTATTAACATCTATAGCATAGATTTTTAGAAGGAATTTGGGGTTTTTGTCTACTCTTTAAGAGAGTGTATTTTGAGGATTTTAGTATTGATTTGGTCTCGATTTTGGAATCTAATCACATATTTAGACTCGGTAGGGTATGAGTCATCGGGACTTGGTATTCGCTCCGGATTACAGACACACGTGCCTGGGTTGTCTTTTATTGACTTTTTAAATTCATCAAAGATTGAAGCATTTTGGATTTGGATCACTTTCTATAGCATTGTTTGACTTCCTCGGATGATGTTTGGTTTGTTTTTGCAGGGTTGGAGGGCTAGAACAATATTTTGACACGATTTAAGGTTGAAGACTAGCCCCCGTGAGGTAAGTATCTTGCCTTGCTTTGGTTGATGGAATTTTTTCTAACAATTGGTATTGTTTGCTACATATGGGGGTGATGTATATATGAGGTAATGAGCATATATGCATGTTCCATAGGTATTCACGCTTGCAGTAGATTATACACTACTTTGTGACATGTTTGGTTGTGTGTTCTATGTGTTCTATGATTTACTCAATTGATTAACTATGTGAGGAAAATAAACCATCCTAGGGTGAATGTTGAGGCTAATGGCACCTTATTTAAAGCATGCTTGGGTTAAATTTGAGGTTAATGGAACCTTATTTTGAGTATGATGAGCTATTCTTTAGATCTTTGTTATACTTTCTTTAAACGTTGTCACACGTGTATCATGAATACACATCCATACTTGTTTTCATGCCTTACGCCTCAAGTTGATGTGTGACTACTTGAGTTTCCTTACCCGCATTAAAGACCGTGATTTGGTTTTGATGCTTATTTGGGCATGATGATTCGTTGAATGACGTATTACTTGTTGGGTCCATGGTCATACGTACATATAGGCATACATCCTTCCCAGGGATAATCCTTTGTATACATATATACAACCATGCATTGTTGTTTCTTAGTCTCTATGTATTATATATGCTTATCTCTTATTCATATGCATGCATTCCTACATATGGTTCTCGAATATGGACTGAGGTTATAGCACGAGGTTTCTAACTTGCAGATATTTTGATATTGTTATTTATTTGGAACGAGGTTTCTGTCGTGTGGATATTGTGATATTGTTATTGATTTGGCAGGAGGGTTTGCCATGCAGATATTTAATATTGTTATAGATTTGAAACGAGGTATTTATCGTGTGATGATTATGATATTGTTATTGATTTGGCAGAAGGTCTTTGTCGTGCGGTGACTATGATGTACTAATATTTTAGTACAAGGCTTTGTCATGCGATTATGGTGATATTGATATAATTGCGGCATGAGGTTTCTACCATGCAGTGCACGAGGCTTCACTCGTGCAGTGTGTGGATATGGATTCATCCCACTAGAGTCGCCTTTTCATGTTTCTCTCTTGATGGCGTACATGCTGTTTGGGAATAATGAGCGAATTGATTTGAATAATGGCACAAGATCTTTGTCGTACAGCTATGATGATATTGTTACTGTTAGCACGAGTTTTCTGTCGTGCAGCGTATGGATATGGATCCATCCCCCTAGGGTCGCCCTCTCAAATTTCTCTTCTTGATGGCGTACACGTAGGTTTTGAGAAACCGATGGGTTTCTGTTTGATTGTGATGTGGGATCCTATGTGATGCGTTATTGAGCATAAAGGTGGAAGCTTGGCCACACAAGTGATCCTCTGTGCATGCTCATGCATTTTTACGTGTTTTATTAACTGATAAAATCTACATATGCTAGTTAATGCATTTTACATAGATATGAGACTAGTTAGTGAGTCGTTGGACCCTTGGAGAGTGTCAAATTTTTGAAAAAGAGATTTATCATCATACATTGAAATGTTAGACTCATAAACGTAGTATATAAAAATTGATACTGAATTGGATCATTATTATATACAGACACTCTAAGTTCACATATGAGTATTTGAGCGCACAGTACTTGGTGCATGTCCCTTTGTATGCGGAGTTGGTGCAAGTTGTACTTGTTTGATCTTTTTATTTGGAAAAGCTTGTTTATTATCATTACCCTAGTTGTGGACCTTTATTACTGATATATATTATTCTGTGACTGTCTCTTCGGATACTTTTTTGTATCATATATATTATTGACCTACACAGGTTATACAAAGTGAGTATCTTTTTGACTTAAAAACCTCATCACTACTTCACTGGGTTTAGTCACGTACTTACTGAGTACATGTAGTCAGTTGTACTCATACATCACTTCAGCACCTTGCATGCAGATCTTGGAGCTGAGCTGTTGTGGATAACGAGGCTGGCAGTGGAGTTGTACTAGAAATCCATATTCAAGCTACCACTTGTTTACGGTAGTTTAGGACCTAAAACTCTGTTTATGTAAACTTCAAACATATGTTATATGTTGTGTTTGTACTAGCTTTGTAAATCTAAATTATAGTGGCTTATGACTTGTACTACTACGCCTTGGGATAGTTGTATTGATTTTTGCAGTGTTACTTATTATTTGCTGATGACTTCTTATGAGAGTTGTATCTTTTGTTGGACTAACCTAGCGGGATGCGTTAGGTACCATCACAATTTGGTGAAATTTTGGGTCGGTGACATCCTTAAAATCGTATTTCTGTCACCAAAATCAAAACTAACATCATGGCTTATTTATTATTTTAATGAGGACGATAGTGAGAAATCGAAGCCTAATAGTTTTGAAAAGGAAGAAGCAGGTTCTCAGGGGGAATATTCAGAAGTTAGGTTTGATTCTATACAAGTTCAAAAAGGACATGAAAATATTGATTCTATACAAGTTCAAAAAGGACATGAAAATACTCCTTTATTGTTCCTAGTGGATGTGTTTTCAAAAGAAAAAAACTTTGGTTGGGCTATATGATGTGAGTAATGTTAGTAAAAAATAGTAAAAGTGGATAAAAGGAAACACATGGGAAAATATTCCAATGAGGAAACTAGTAGCAAGGGAGAAGGTGCCCTAGGAGCCTCTGTCAATGAACCTGTACTTCTGGTGCCAGTGAGGGTAAAGAAAAATATGAGTTTGAGAAAGCAGTTGGAAAGAAAAGTGCAGGTGAAATTGAAGCTAACAGAGAAAATTTGTCTAATGAAGAGCCTCGTTCCTTGGATCAGTTGGATTGAAATTGTCAAGATTGGTAAATGAGAGATAAAATTTGAAGAAAAGTGAATAACAAAGAGGATAGTCATTATCTTCCTCTGCCTAATAGAACAGATCAATTACAAATGTCTGTTGGTGAAGATGTTTTTGTTGTTAAGGAGTATAAGAAGAAGAAAAAAAGAAAGTTCTAAATTATGGATGAACGAGATGTTATTGTGCCTATTGATCTTAAAAAAAATGAACAAGTGTTGCTCCCAAACGCACACGCAAGTATACGTGATTGTACAAGTAGAATATAATGATAAATCGAGTGTCAGACCCACAAAGACTTGTGTTAACTACCCACTAGTTTCACCAAGATTATTATTCAGTCAAGTCAATCAGAGTTCAAAAGTTTGATTATACTAAGTAATAATTCTAACAATTAACTAAATTATCAAGCAACAAAATAGTTGTTGTGTATTCAGTAGAGACAAATATTTCAGGGTTGTGATCGATTCACCAATCCTATTTTCTCTAATTAACTCTCCCTTTCATAAAATTCACTCATAGTTTCTAATTATTCGAACAATTGCTCTCGTAGTATTCTCCCGAATTCCTACTCGCCTATTCAAAATAGATTAACGCCTATATTCCTATGGAATCAATCTATTAAGAACTCATTAAGATCATAAATTTAATTAAGCATGGCGACTAGGTATATTCCTATCCTAACCACAAATCCACTCTCCACTCAGAGTTAAGATCATGCTCTGTTCAATTATTCTCTAATCTAAACGTAGCTTTCCCAAGCAAAGCATAGATAGTAAATAGAACCTAACTGTTGGCCAGACAATTAAGCAATTAATTACAGAATTGAAGAAAAAATCATATATTAGTGAATTGTAATCAAGCTTAAGTCAACTTTAAACAACAATATTCATGGCTAAATCACAACCCCTAAACTATGGGTTTTAGCCACTCATGAAAATATCAAAACAAATTCACAAGTGTTGAATAATTGGTAGTAATAAGAAAGGATGAAGAAAACTGAGATATCCTCTCTTTCGGATATTGATCATTTGTATTTTTCCTTCAAAGTGGCTTCTTCCCTCTTAATATAGGCTTAGTCTTGCTTTTATGCGCGTTGGGTAGGTCATGGGCTGAAATAACCTTTTCCCCGGCGAAGTGGGAGATATTTCCCGTCACCAGCGCCCATGGTAGCGTGGGGCGCTGTCCCTAGCACTGGGAATTTTTAGATTTTACAAAGTGCGCCACAGGTAGCGCCCCATGCTGCCTGTGACGCGATAAATGGCCATTTTCCAATTTTGCTCCTTTTTGACTCTAATCTCGCACCTTTCGCCCCATTTTGCCCCCAAACGATTCATACACATAAAAATACCGCGAATTAATATAAATCATTACATTTCACATCCGAAATCCATGAAACCCGAGTAAAATGCAAGGCGATATACATATAAATATATATACTTTAAGCTAAATATCAACACTCCACACTTAGACTCTGCTCGTCCTCGAGAAATGAGACTATCTACTACACCCCAACAACGTACACATCTCAACTAGAGAGGAGCACTTCAATTTTTAACCATACACTCTACCCTTTCCTATGATCGATATCGGCCATCAAGCACGAACATACAAATTTCACATTCTTCCCGTTTTAAAGATGCCCAAGTATAAAAAATTCAATTCAATAAGTTCAAACAACCAATTCGTCACCACCCTACCTCAAGAGCCGACTCGTTACCACTAAGCACCCTCAGCTCACGCACTCACCCAACAAAAGAAGTTTATATCATTACCAATCCTTCATGAGATCATGTGCCCTCACCAACACCAAAAAAGTGAATGTTGAATAGTCTACACATTAACGTATGATTTTGAATATAAATCAAGGACATCACACAATTTGAACAAGAAAATTGCTCATTCTCACAAAGAATTCATGTGCATCCCATGGTCGTACCATAAGCTTGCTCGTAGTGTAAATCTCTACTAATCTAAGCTAGCCAAATCTAGGATCAGTTAAGACTTTAAGGTTGTAATATAGGCTAAGGGAAGGGTAGTATACATTTAGGAATAGTGACTAACCAACCTAAACACTTTAATGCACTACACTCAACAATTGAGCAAATCTTCTTCTCAACCAATTCATTTCGCACAAACCATATACAACATAGCCTCTTTTTTCAATTAAGCACTTCCATATTCCTACTAGCACAAATTAGTAAGATTAGGAGGTGTGTTTTTCTACATTAATTGAACTATTATTTTTCTTTATCGCAATTATTTTCTCTTCTTCTTTTTCTCTTTTTCTTCCACACACCCTCCGTATATTAAGGTTCATAGGCTATTGACCTTTTTTCACAACTTTAGTGCACGTTAAGGGTCTTCCATGATTTCACTCGAAATCTACTCCCCAATCTCTCACATTACATAATTTTGCGACTAAGTGCCTTAGAAGGTAAAGGTTCAACAATTTTAAATTAAGAACAAAATAGGGATACAACTTGTAATGCGGGTGCCAAGGAAAAGGTCAGTAGCCTCAAAGGGGCTAGTAATAGAAAATTTTATTTTTAAGTGACAAGCACATCTATGATCAAGCAAGAAACGCCTGCGTTATCTTTTAGACTAGCACAACATAATGATCTGGCTTCGATTAACACAGGGGGGAAGTTCTAGACTACATAGGATAGCACAGAAAATCATAAATCCTCACACATAGATTGCACATGATTCAATCGAGACAGTTCTTTTCAACTCTCAAGTTAAGCAAGCACATATAATTGAAACATTTTGAGCAATATTGCACTATGTGGCATATAAGTCAAACAATTGAGAAAAGGTGTCACAGAGTTGGCTATTTATTTTACTCAGGCATCACAATTCAAATAAAATGTACGTGAAGATAGAGCGCATGCCATAACCTAATGTGCCAGCACCAAACACGTCAATAGGTACCTCAGAGCAACTCAGTTTCTTTCTAACCTACTCTAAAAAAAAGAAAAACAAAGTACCCGGTTTGAGCTACACCCTTGGAAAAGAACCAGCGCCCAAAGAAAACCAAGGGATACTACCTAACTATCCTAAAAAAAAATCTTTTTGATGTTTTTAATAGGACTTTAGCCCCTCATTGAAAATTATCTGACAGATCCATCGTCGGGAAAAGTCCGAGCTTTTTTTGATTTTTCTTTTCTTTTTTTCTATTTTTGTATTTTTTTTTGGGAACCTAGACTATGTCTTATATGAGTTCTAAAAGAAAAGCTAATAAAAAACAGTTTTATACAATTACACTTCAGAAAGTAGTTTTCCCACCCCACACTTATATTATGCATAGTCCTCGATGCATGATCACACAGAATAACATTAAACAAGGGTGAGAAATACTCCCTAAGACCCTCTTGGGCCTAGCTAGCACATGATCCTCAATATTAAGGGTCGGGACGACCCTACACTTAAGCTCGAACATGCTCCTCAACTTCAATTTTGGGTACTCAGACTTCCCCTACTCTGCAAAACAAAAACAACACAAAACTTAACGCTATATAAAAAAATAGAAAAAAATAAAATACAGGCTGGGTTGCCTCCCAACAAGCGCCTTATTTATAGTCGTGGCACGACTCTGCTATTCTGCTCAGGCGAGGCGCTTTCTCTTCTTCTTTCTCCAATGAAGTCTAGCCTTTTTGCGCGCTCTCGAAAGGTCTCATCTTTCATCTCTGGCTCTTTTCTCAATCATCTTTACACACTCATCTTGAAACACCACCTCCTACGACTCACATTTCCTATCTAGATCACTACAATTAACATAAGGACTCTGCTTTATCCCCATTGATTCTACCAAAGTGATCATGCACAAGTCTTCATAATGCTTAGGGAGCTTATGCACCTTTTACACATTGAAAGTGATTTCCTCATCGTCAACTCCCCTTCCCTCACATCAATGATCGCTCCACCAGTAGCTAAGAATGGTCGCCCCAAAATAATGGGCACTTGCTCATTTGCCTCGTAATCAAGAACAATGAAATCAGCAGCAAGAATAAACTTTTCCACTCGAACTAACACATCCTCAATAATTCATTATGGCATCACTGGTGGCTTTCTGCCAACTCTAAAGTGATTGTAGTAGGTCTAAGCACCCCCAATCCGAGTTGCTTGAACAAAGATGATGGCATCAAATTTATACTAGCCCCTAAATCACATAGGGCTCTACCAATTTCTTGTTTTCCTCGTGACATGAATTGTGAAACTTAGGAGGAAGTTTACTCTGAACTCTAGCACTACGCTCTTCAGTAAGTGCAACTATTTCAAACTCTGTATGTTTTCTTGTTTGCCACAGTATCTCTTAGATACCTTGCATACTTAGGCACTTCCTGCAAAATCTCCACCAAAGGCAAATTCACACGCACTTGGCACAAAATATCTAATAATTTCTTATACTTAGCATTATCTTCTTGCTTCTGCAGTTTTTGTGGAAACGGAGGTGGTGGCTTTATCACAATTACTGGCTCTGATCCTTTATTCTCTTTCTCATTCTCCTCAACTGTCTTGGGAACTAATTCTCCTTCAGGACTGGTCGCATACTTCTTTTTCTTTGGAACATCTTCTAATACTCTTCATTTCTCAAGGTAACCGCATTGACTTCAGCTTTAGCATTAGACTCCGTATCACTAGGAAGAGCCCCAGCTGGTCGAGTATTTTGAGCACTGGCAAGTTGCCCCACTTGTTTCTCCAGATTTCAAATTGTTACAGCGTGGTCTGCTGCCTGAGCCTGCTAATCAGCCATAAATTTCTTTAGCATCTCCTCAATGTGACTCGTGGGGTTTGTAATTTGTTCAGCCTGAGGTGATCTGTATTGCAGTTGAGGAGCTTGTGGCTTGTATTGATTCTAAGTACCTAGGTTTCCACCCCAAGAGAAGTTTGGGTGGTTCCTCCAGTTAGGATTGTAAGTATTCCCATACTGATTTATCTAGCCCTTATTTGCATTTCCCATAAAACAGACAGACTCTAGATTAGCTGGGCATAAGTCGCTCGTGTGACCCTCTCCACATACTTCACAAAATAATCGAACATGTTGTACTGGCTGAGCTTGTTGCTTGTTAATAACCAAGGACATCTTATTGACTTGGTTGGCCATTGTAGCAACCTGCGTTGATAATGCAGAGATGACATCTGACTCGAGAATCCCTACAGATTTTTGCACTGTGTGTCTGCCCATCTCTCTTTGCCAAACAAGATTTCTTTTGGAGAATTTGTTCAATAATGCATATATCTCATCGAAGCTTTTCTCCAATACTTGACATTCCGCTGCAACATCCACCACAATATTTGTCTCAAGATGTAGCCCTTCTATAAAAGTGTGAGCTAACACTTCATTTGTCTGATTGTGATGACGACAGTCTTTGAATAGCCCCTTGAACCTTTCCGAAGCTGAGTATAAAGACCCCCCCAATTTCTGTTTGAAGGCGGCTATCTCACTTTTGTTCTTTGCAGTGTTGCTTGAAGGAAAGAACCTTGCTAAAGATTTCCTCGCCAGATCATTCCATGATGTAATGGAGTTGGCTGGTTCTGCCTTCAACCACCGCTTTGCTTCACCCATTCGTATGTAGTAGCTGGATAATGCTCTATTTCAGCTCAAAGTGCCCACTAATTATGGTCTGCACGATGCTAGAGCTGACATTAGTAATGTTGGGCATCGCCACCTCCTGAACAACCATATGTTGCTCCTCTGCCATGTCCATAGGAAATTGAACAATTGCTTGGAGATTATTTTTGTCCCTTGCTTTCCTCAACCTCCAAAGAGAAGTTCTCTCGGGTTCGGGGTCAAAGCCTTGAAGTCTATCCTGCCTTCTGACGCTTCGCATTCAATAAAAGTTCTTGAGAGCAGAGCAACCAATAAGAAATGTTAGACTTGACGAAATAACAACTAAAGTGAAAATAAGAAAGAAGTCAAAATCCAAGTCCCTGGCAATGCGCCAAAACTTATTGCTCCCAAACGCACACGCAAGTATACATGATCGTATAAGTAAAATAATGAAAAATCGAGTGTCGAACCCACAAAGAATTTTGTTAACTACCCACTAGTTTCACCAAGATTATTATTCAGTCAAGTCAATCAGTGTCCCAAAGTGTGATTATACTAAGCAATAATTCAAATAATTAACGAAATTACTAAGCAACAAAATAGATATTGTGAATTCAGCAGAGACAAATATTTCAGGACTGTGATCGAGTCACCAATCCTATTGTGCTCTAATTAATTCTATCTTTCATACAATTAACCAATTAGTCGAACAATTGCTCTCGTAGTATTCTCCTGAATTCCTACTCGCCTATTCAAAATTGATTAACGCCTATATTCCAATGGAAGCAATCTATTAAGAACTCATTAATATATATATATATATATATATATATATATATATATATATATTCCAATGCGTGTATGTATATATATATATATATATATATATATATATATATATATATATATAATACACACACACTTTAAGCTAAATATCAACAAGCTAAAAAACAGGTTCCTCTCTTTCGAAAGAAAAAGGAGGAATAATCTTGATGAATCAGGGAACAACTCAAAAAGGAAGAAAAATCCTAAAAAGAAAATAACACTATGAGGTGGAGTTAGGCATTATGTTTGTGAAGAGGAAAGCTAAACCACTAGGTAGAGAGGCGTTGTACTGAATCACAAAACTATGAAGGCAAGACTAGAAAGGGAATATCTATGTTTCTAGAGCTTGTGTAGAAGCAACCCTCTTTCGGTCAATGAACCTAGTCCTTATCCCTTGCTAGTTAAGTCCAAACCTAGTCCATTTCGAGTCAACTCCTGCTTTAAACTACTATCCTTTGTACTCTACTTGTTTAGTATATTGTTGTTTGGCATTTGAAGTAGGTTCTTGTTACTTTTGTTGGTTTAGGCCTAAGAGGAATTTCAATATTCTTGGAAAGATGAGTCTCTTAAAATGGATAATATCAGGAGGTTAGTGTTTAAGCTCTTGAATTAAATTCATGTTAATGTAGCTGAATGGTAATGAGATTCATATTGCTTAATTTTAACTTTTGACTTTACTGGCATTTCGGCATTCGATGATGCCAAAAGGGGAAGCTAAGGATGTGCACATATACTGATCTATGAACCTAGTATCTGTGTTTATATTGTCATAATGTTGACCTTCTTCTAAGGAAATATTTGTAGGAATATTTCTAAACCGATCCGGTTGTTAGGCCTACCCATCTACATGGTTGCGATGAACGGAAGGCGAGTCCCTAGAGTTACTGATCAAGCAAGTTTTATATGTTGAACAATCTGGTTCTTAAGTTGCGGATTACATATGAGAATTTTTTGAAGTGGACTTAAATTTGTTTTGATGATTAACAAACAGTTGGCAACTGATCTAGGTCTCTTGATGCAGATGTCGGAAGAATATGTGTTGGAAAGTGATTTTGATGATTAACCAACAACTGGCAATGAACTAGATCTCTTGAAGATATTAGCTGTGCGCATATACAACGGTTAAAAAAGGTTAAAGGAGATATCAAAATAACTAGGTTCTGTGAAGACGATGATTAAAGGAGATATTCCTAGTGCAATTTGAATTCCTTGAAGAATTTATTTCGTGGGCTGAAAGTATGACAATAATTAGAGGAATTTATGGTAAAAATAATTTATTAATTATGAGAATACTTACATGAAAAACAAAATCATATGAAGGAATCTTTTAAGGAAAGTCAAATCTTAATCCAAGTCGGATTCCTTGAAGAATTAAATTAGCGGGCTATAAAAAAAATATTAGCCAGAGGAATTCGTGTTGGAAAAGGATTCAATAATTATGAAAATACTTCCATTAAAGGAAAATGTTTTAGGAGTTAGGAAACAAATAAGGAAACCAAAACCTAAAAGGATTCTTTTCCCTAATCAAAGTCTTTTAGGTTTTGGAGCATAAGTTGCAAGAGAATTTTTTTTAGCCTCGTGTCTATATAAAGCATTGCGTTATTGCTATTGAAATCGATGCTATTCCACAAAAATGCAGTGAATCATCTAAACAAATAAGCATTCATATCAAGTAGATGCTTTCAATGATTCAAGCTACTTAACTGAAGAACCAAGTCAAGAACACGAAGTTGTTGAACTTCTTTAGTTTTTTAGTTTGAGTCAATTTTTCTTAAATTGTAACTTATTTTTCTTGTGAGAAGTGTAAACGTAGGTGATCAAATTTTGAAGAGTTTATTTTTGCTTTTCAAGCTAGAGTTAGTTTATAAAGGTGTAACTACAATTAAGATAATTGCAGGGGAAGGTTACTAGAGTTAGTCTCCTTGGTTGTAGAATTGTAACCCAAATCTTAGCTACAATTGAAATAATTGTAGGCGTAAGGTACTAGAGATACGCCCTTTTGTTTTTGAGTTGTAACCTAAAACTGCTCTTTGAAGTTAGTGAAATTTTGAGGCAAATCCTACTTGGGTAGGCCAGCAGTTTTTACTCCCTTGAGCAAGGAGGTTTTTCATATAATTACTTATATCTTTGCACTTCACTTTTAGTTTTGTGTCAAAATGGTTAGATCAAAGAACCAAGGTGCTCGGCACGCGAAAATCGGGCAAGACATAATCCAGCCCCCTCTTGTGTCTAGGTTCTTCCAAAAATAACATAAACCCACAAGAAGAATATAACTATCTTGCGAATGTATTAGGTCGATATTTTATATGAATCCCTAGGGTTAGAGTCGCATCCTCTTTACGTTTCAAAAATTGATCTTGCCATTGTATAAGTAAGTGCCAAAGGTTGCCATAATCAGATAAGTACCAGAGAGAAAGGAGCCAAAAAGGTAAGAAAATCTATGATTGAACAAGGAAAAGAAAGATGAAAGGGGAAATCTCTAGGTAGACTAGGGTTTCATTTGAGAGAAGAGCAGAAGAGAAATGGGTAGTAGAAATGGGAATATGGGTCTATGGATTTTGACAGGCCTTTTATATGGAAATAGATAAAGAGTGGGGGACACTGGACTACACGGATGAGGCAGTTGTGATGAAAATGACCAGCTGGGTCGGATTTCTGGTTAACGAACGAATTACAGGATTTTAGGTCATTTGGTTTGAGGGTTTTGGGGCTAAGGATTTGGCTACAATACTGGGCCTATGCCTTTGGTCATAAATAATTTCAAAATTAACCCCTTTAAATAATAATTTGATTTTTGCATAAATGGTATATTTTGGACTTGACCCACCTTTTCTCTTAAATAATTAGTTTAGTAGAAATTAATACTTAACACATTTGTATTTATGTAATAGAAATAGAGGAATACTTCACAAAAATAATTTTACAGTCAATAACTAAAAATTTCTAAATTTGTGTAAAATACGTAAAATGACAAGGTGATTAATTAATAAATGAATGACAGTGACAAAATTATAACAATCCTAATAGAATAAAATCAATTTTATTAATAATTACAGCATGATAACATTAAAGTGCAACATATATTTTGAACAATATTCAAAAATAGGTTAAATATATTTTAGCAAACTATTACTGATTAAGGAGCAAAGCGAAATTAATTCGGGTAAAGGATGAGCATAATTGATCATTAACAGGTTTTGACCTTTTTTTCGTAGCTCTTTTCTATTGCTACTGTGGTTTGCATGCAATATAATTAGTATCTCTGAGGACCTGGTCCATTGCAGATTTCGTTTTAGTTCATACTTAGTCTTATTCAAATTCTTTTGAAACACCTATTTTCTTATATTCAGTGAAAATCACTCCTAACCTTTTTTGTAACGATCCGACCGGTCGTCTTGAGTATCTGCATTTATGTTGATGGTTTGAGGTCATGAGTAGATTCACATGGTGTATTATAACTTGTTTGTATCATCGATTTTAGTTTTCGAGTGGTTCATGACTACTTTAGAAAGATGATTCTCAATTTGGAAGCCTTAAGTTGGAACGGTTGATGAAAGTTGACTTTTATGTATTTGACCATGGATCGGAGTTTTGATGGCTCTGTTAGGTTCAGATCATGATTTAGGACTTGGGCATATGCCTGGATGATTATTCTGATGTTCCTAGCTCTATTTGGCTAATGTTGGCAATTTGACGGTTTGGAAAAATCTTAAGTTTGGCCGTGAGTTGACTTTGATGATATCGGGTTCGGATTATTCTTCTAGAAGTTAAAATATGTTCATTATGTCATTTGGAAGTTGTGTGAAAAAATTGAGATCATTCCAAGTTGATTTGATTTGGTTAGGCACGCGTTTGGGAAGTTGAAGTTCATTAGTTCATTAAGCTCGATTTAAGGTGTGATTCGTGGTTTGAGATGTTGTTATACATGATTTTAGACCTCAAATATAACTAAATCATATCTTGGGATTGAGTGGTATGTTTAGACGGGGTCCCGAGGGGCCCGAGTGGGTTTCGGACCACCCGAGAGATGTTTGGGTTTCGCTTAAGGTTGGCAGGCCTGGTGCAATCGCACCTGCGAAGAGAGATGCGCAGATGCCATGGAACCTCTCCGCTAGTTGGTGCATCGAAACAGTAGAGGTGGCTTGGGAGCAGAGTACATACATATGGAGTTTGACCACAGTAGAAGAAGCGCAAATGCTTTAGAATGCCCGCATATGCAATTTCAGCTGAGGCAAGGTGTGTGCGCAGATGCGATGTTATTTTTGCATCTTCGAGTCTGTAGATACGTTGACTTGTCCGAAGATGCAGTTTTTTAGGGCTTTAGTGTTAGCCAAAGAAGCAGAATTTCGCAGAAGCGGCCTATAGTTCACATATGCGAAAATGTTGGGCGGAGGCTTTATATTCGAGCGTTTTTTTTTAATCATATTTTGGGATCTTGAGCTCGGATTTGCGTGATTTTTTAGGCGACTTTCATGATTTGGATTGGGATAAGTATTTTGACTCGGATTTGATTATTTTACATGATTCCATCGTTGATTTTGACATTTGATTGATGAATTTAAAAGAGGAATTGGGGGTTTTTGTCTGAACATTTATAAATTGAATAATTGGGTTTTTTACATCATTAAGAGTTGGAAATGGATAATATTGGTATGGTTGAATTCGTATTCGAATGGGTTGTCGAAATTTGTGAGTTTTGTCGGGTTCCAGGGTATACGCTTCGATTGAGTTTTTTGGTTGAAATTGAGTACTTAATTAAGGATTTGACCTTTATCATTTGGGTTTGTTTCCTATGGTATTATTTGATGATTTTGAATTATTTTTGGATAGTTTCGAGCCATTCGGATGTTGATTCGTATGTGATGGTATTTCTAGAGTATTATTTTGGCTTGCTCGAGGTGAGTATCTTACCTAAACTTGGTTGAGGCAGTAGTTGTCTGGATTATTTGTGATGTCTGCGTGCTATAGGTAGCATACATGTGCACGTTGAGACCATGTGCATGCACGGGGTATTTATTCATGCTTAGGGTAGTGCTTAGGCTATGATATGCCTTGAAATGATTGCTAAGCTTCATGTTGTGATGCCTCTCTTATTTGTACCCCTGTTATGCGATAGTTGAGCCATGTTTAAGGTTACATAGAGGTTAATCTCTCGATTGAACCAGACAATTGCTTTTTTGTGATGTATTTACCTAATTTAAGCAATGATATCACACTTGCACAAGCATACACCTTAGGAGTATGAAATTTGATATTCATTGATCGTATCCATGCATCCTTGTATATTTGCTTTATGTGTGATATGATTTAGACTAGTAGCCTATGACTACATGGGAGGATTGTGATATTGAACCCTTGATCATGCCAGTCGGATTGTGTTATTGAGCCTACGACCACGTCGGGCGAATTATGATATTTACACATGAGGTTTACGTGCGGTTGATATTATTGCACATGAATTATCCGTGCGGATCCAGATATCAATATTATTAGAACGTGAGTTGTCCATGTGATTTATATCATTAGCACATAGGTTGTCCATGCAGCACGTGTGTTGTCCATCCAGCGCGACCCTCTCGTGTGCCTTCTTGATAGTGTACACGCGGATTGTGAGAAACTGATGGGTTTCTAGTTGATGTGAGCTATAGGAGAGCTGGTTATTGGATTAATTTAGTTGTTGAGATTTTGATGTGGGCCTGAAAGCCATGACGTGATTTCTATTTAGATCGAGTTGTGCACCGTAACATATTGATATTTGGTTGTTGCATTTCATCTTTACTGGCAATTTCCTTGGATGTCTACCCGCTTTATTTGCATATCTTCTTTATATGCTGGTTGCTGGCTGAGCAGAATACATTAAGATAATACCTGAGCATCAAGGTGGTTTTATTTGTGATTTCACGATTTGATCATATTTCTATTCTATAATTGTTGGAATTTAATAGTTGATTGGCGAGTATCAATTATAATTCTTGCTTTGTAATGACCCGACAGGTCGTTTTGAGCTTTAGTATTCCGTTCAGTGGTTTGAGGTCTTGAGTGGCTGCATATAGTGTATTATAACTTGCATGTATGGTCGGATTCAAATTTCAGATCTTTCAGGATTTATTTGGATTAGTGATTCTCATTTTAGAAGCTTAAGTTGAAAATATTGACCGAGGCTTGACTTTTGTTAAAACAATCCCAGAACGGTGTTTTGATGGCTCCGATAGGTTTATATTGAGATTTTGGAGTTGGGCGTATGCCCGAAATAAAATTCGGAGGTCCTTAGGTGGATTTGCCTTGTTTTGCCGAAAGTTGGCAATTTAAAAGTTCAGAATTTCTGCTAAATTTGACCTTAGGTTGACATCATATCTATTGTGTTTGGATTTCTATTTCGGCACTTGAAATAGGTCAGTTTTGCTATTCGGAACTTGTCTGCAATGTTTGGCATCATTCTGAATTCATTGATAGGAATCGGACGTGCGGTTGTGTGTTTAGAAGTTCTTGAGCTTTAATATAAATTTATGCATTTTGGTGTCCAATTCGTGGTTCTAGATGTTATTTTGCTGATTTGATCACGCGAACGAGTTCGTATGATATATTTAGACTTATATGGATGTTTATTGAGGAGCCCCGAGGGCTCGGGTGCGTTTCAGAGAGTTTTGTGAGAATTTCAGATTGCTGGTTTTTTATCAGGTGCGGCAGGTCTTGCAAATGCGAGATATGATTTGTATTTGCGGAACTTGCATTTGCGAGGTGGACATCACTTTTGCGAGGTCTGGTAATGTTGGTTGTTTTTGCATTTGTGATAAGGGCTCCACATTTGCGATGATGCTTTTGCGAAGCCCTCGTCGCATTTGCGATAATGGCTGGGTAAGGGCCTGATCTCTTTTCCGAACCTCTTCATCGCTTTTGCAATTGGCACAGCTTCGCATTTGCAAACTTTTTGTCGCTTTTGCAACGTCTGGGTAGGCTTGGCAATATTCGCTTCTGCAAAATTGGGTCGCTTCTGCGGTCGTGGCATTTTCGAAACCTGGGTCACAAATGCGACTTTTGCAGCTTAACATAAGGGTTGAAGTATGGGATTTTAGCCATATTTTTCATATCTTTGAATCCTAGACTCGGTAGGAGGCGATCTGGAAATGGGATTTTCATCTACAATCATGGGGTAAGTGATTCTAATTAATTTCCAATTATATTTCATTATTATATATTAGATTTAACATCAAATTTATGAGAATCAAAAAGGAAAGTTCGGGATTTTTGTCGAAGTATTAAAAAATAAAAAGTCATGAGAGTCAATTTAGACTCGGATTTGAAAACAAAACACGTATATGGACTAGTGGGGTTATGGATAGTCGAAATCTACCCTTGTACCTGGGGTTTGACCGGGGGGGCCCGTGTTAACTTTTGTTGACTTTTGAGAAACTGTGCAGTGATCATAGCTTTACTTATTTATATTTATTTCTTTTGCATTATTTGATTTTATTAAGTCGATTTGATCATATTTAAGCCGAGCGGAGGTGAATTGTCAAGGAAAAGCTATTTTTGAGTATTGATTTGGCCGAGTCGAGGTAAGTATCTTGCGTAACTTTGTGTAAAAAAAACTACCCCGTAGGGATTGGTTTGATAGCAGTATTTATACATAGAAGACATGTACATGAGGTGACGAGTACGTACATGACCTTATATGTGAAAACTTGACCAGTTTAGACCCTTAGGCTTCTTATGTACATTTAATTGAAGTTGCCATATCATGTTATATCCTCAATTGTTAAATTTACCCTTACATCCTTTATTTGTAGTTGGTAGTCCATGTTCTATCTTTTATTCCCAAATATACTCTTATATGCTTTAATTAAAATTGTTGCCCCTTTTATTGTCATGTTATCACTTTCGTAGTTTATTTATTATTATTTGAAGTCATTGTTACATCTTATCTCTTCCATTGTTGAGCTATTCTTATTTGAAGTCCTTGCTATATTTTATCTCTCTCATTGTCGAGTTTTCTTATTCAAAATCTATATTACTTGTATGTCCTTTATTGTTGAGCTTATTCTCCCATTTCATTGTGTTGTTGTAATTCTTGTGTTGATTTACCTATTGTACTCTCGTGTTCTTATTGTTGTTGTTGTACTCAGTGCTGTTGAGCCGTGGACTATGTATGGTTGTGTTTATTGGAATTGTTGTTATGGAAATGTTATGGCATATGGAAACATATGGTGTGAGTTGTTATATTGTGTTGTGTTGTTTTTGGCACATGTTGGATTGTTGAAAGGATTGACGGAGCGTTTGCATATAAGTTGTCCATGTTGTTGTTATTATTGATATTTTCACATGCAGCGTGACAAGGCGGTCTATAACTGTTGGGTATGAGCATGTGGAGAGACATGGTGGGATAATTATTATGCACATGTGGCGAGACAAGACAGGCATTTACATTATTGTTGCACACGCGACAAGTAAGGTGGGCTATGTCGAGGATGATTTGTGATGACCTGAGGGTATTTTCATTGATGATATTTGTGTGGTGGTGTGACTATCTTGTGCAAGTCATGCATATTGCAAGTTTTGTTGTGTTGTTTCCAATGTGTTATTCGGTGTCTTTGATCTTACTTGTTGACTTGAGTTGTGATAGTACACTTGCACAAGCATACACCATAATCTTTCACCTATATCAATCCAAGAGTATAATTCTTGATGTTCATTGATCATGTACATGTATTCTTGTATATCTGCCTTCTGAGTGAGGACTAGACTATTGGCACGTGAGTTGTCCGTGCAGATATGAAGTTATTGTTAAGGATATTGTCACGTGAGTTCCATGCGGTTGTGATTGATAATAGGGACCCGAGACACCATGTGATTATGATTCGTGATTTGGGTACTTGTGAAATATGAATGTGAGGTTTGGTACTTCGGTATGATTCATGTTGTACATTTAATGTTTAAAAGCTTGATGAGTTGAATGGTGATTGTTATTGTTGTTGTTGTTTTTCCTCATCTCCTTCCATTCATAATATGATTGTACTTGGTTACCTGTTTTCTTGATCACATGTACCCTCTTACTGTCATTTGTTGCTTTATTACCGTTGTTAACCTTGTATTGGTAAATTGCCTTATTGTCCTTTGACTTCCTTTATTTTCCATTGTTAGATTATATCTATACCTTGCATAGGTTCTATGTCTAGTAGGTTTCTTAACTTAACCTCGTCATTACTGTAACGAGGTTAGGCCTGATACTTACTGCGTATCGTTGTGGTGTATCCATGCTACGCCTGCTGCACATTTTTGTGCAGATCCAGGTACCTCGGAGAGTGCTAGTCATTAGATAGCTGATTGTGATTTGCTATCGAGACTTCAAGGTATACCTGTCATCCCATTCGCAGGCCTCAGAATCACCTTTTGATGTCTTTCTTGACCACTATTTATTTCTATTTCAGAATAGTTTGTACTTTGAGATTTTCTAGTGAACTTAATAGAGCTTATGACTTGTACTACCAACTTTGGGATATTGTACATCTATTGATGGTCGTTGGCTGTGTGTAGCAATTACTGGTTCATGTTTAATGGTTGATTGGTTAAAATCTATTAATAACTCACTATGTGTTAGGCTTACCTAGCCCTAGGTATTAGGTGCCATCATGACTCCTATGGAGGGATTTTGGGTTGTGACAAGTTGGTATCAGAGCTCTAGCTTCGTAGGTGCTACGAGTTATAAGATGTTTTAGTATAGTCTTGTGGATCGGTACAGAGACATCTGTACTTATTATCGAGAGGCTGCACAACTATTAGGAAACTTCACTTATTTCATTCCTATCGTGCGAGTTTATTGATTTTGGAGTTTGATCATTTGTCATTATATTTTCTCACGGATGGTGAGGATATGAGCTACAGTTCCCGATGATGTTTCCCCTTGAGCCGGTATTGCTAGAGGCCGGGCCAGAGGTAGAGGTTGAGTAGGAGCACGTGATATAGCTAGAGCACCTACCAGAGCAGCGACTGAGTAGCCACCAGTAGCTCTGAATGAGGAGTAGGCACCGGAGGTGCTTGTTGCTACCCATGGATTTTAGGAGACTTTAGCGCACTTCCTGAGCATGTTTGGTACATTGGCTCAGGTGGGATCCATTCCGGATGCACCAGCTACTTCAAAAACTAGAGGAGGAGTTCAAACTACTGCCGCATGTACTCTAGAGCAGCGGGTTCACATTGGTCAGGTTCCGAGTGTTATTCCGGTACAACCTATTATTCTGGTTTAGCTTGAGGTCAGGCCAGAGGCTTTAGAGGAGAAGCAGAAGACGTTTGAGTGGTTCAAGAAGTATGATCCGCCTACTTTCAGTGGCACGACTACCGATGATTCACAAGGCTTTCTAGAGAAGTGACACCATATTCTTTGTACCATGGGTATTATGGAGGTGAGAGAAGTTGCTTTTACTTCATTTCAGCTATCAGGAGCAGCATATTGATTGTGGCAAGGCATATGAGGACGGTCGGCCAGCTGATGCAGCACCACTAAATTGGACTCAGTTTTCAGCTAATGGCAGGGCTTATGAGGAGGGTGCCAGGGCACTATGAGATATTCGGAGTACACCAACAAATTCAGCGAGCAATCCGAACATGCACCTACCTTGGGTCTTATAAGCAGAGAGTGAGTCCGCAGATTTATCAAGGGGCTCAATTATGTTCTTAGATTTAGCATGGCTTGAGAGTTGGAGACATATGCTCCGTTTCAGCAGGTTGTAGAGATTGCTTAGAGGTTGGAGGGTATGCGGGGACGAGAGAGGGAGGGTAGGGAGGCTAAGAGGACTCATGGACAGGAAGGATCTACCGATCCCTATTTTGGAGGTAAGGTGCGTCATGGTAGATGTTTTGTGGGTCAACCAGTTCACTTTGCACTTTAGGCTTCACGTGGTGCCTCAAATATTCATGGATCCCAGAGTACCTGTACCGGTCAGCTTCAAAAACCACATCAGCAGAGAGGCTACTTTGAGTGTGGTTATACCAGCCACATGGTAAGAGAGTTTACCAGACTCTGGATGGGTGTTCCATAGCAGAGTATTCAGGCTATGGGTTCCACCGCAGTTGATGTTATACCTGCACTGCCAGCTAGGGATGGAGGTCAGGCACGTAGAGATCATCCTAGAGAGGGAGGCCAGGCCCATTGTTATGCTTTTCCTAGTTGGACCGAGGCTGCTGCACCAGATGATGTCATTACATGTATGGTTCGGCTGGTTATACAGATGCATTAGTCATTGTTACATCTTATCTCTTCCATTATTGAGCTATTCTTATTTGAAGTCCTTGCTACATTTTATCTCTCTCATTGTCGAATTATTCTTATTTGAAATCAATATTACTTGTATGTCCTTCATTGTTGAGCTTATTCTCCCGTTTCATTATGTTGTTGTAACTCTTGTGTTGATTTACTTGCCGTACTCTTGTGTTATTGTTGTTGTTGTTGTACTTAGTATTATTGAGCTGTGGGCTACATGTGGTTGTGATATTGAAATTGTTGTTATGGAAATGTTGTGGTATATGCGCACATGTGGTGTGAGTTGTTAAATTGTGTTGTTATGTTTTTGGCACCTGTTGGATTGTTGAGAGTGTTGAAGGGGTGTTTGCATGTGAGTTGTCTGTGCTATTGTTATTATTGATATTTGCACATGCGGGGTGACAAGGTGGGCCATATATGTTGGGTATGCGTATGTGGAGAGACAATATGGGATAATAATTATGCGCGTGTGGCGAGGCAAGGCGGGCATTTACTTTATTGTTGCACACGCAGTGAGAGATGGTGGGCTATGTCGGAGATGATTTGTGATGGCCTGGGGGCATTGTCATTGATGATAATTTTGTAGTTGTATGACTATCTTGTGTGAGTCATGCACATTGAGGATTTTGTTGTGTTCTTTCCAATTTGCTACTCAGTGTCTTTGATGTTACTTGTTGACTCGACCTGTGATAGTACACTGGCAAAAGCATATACCGTAATATGTCACCTAATCAATCCAGGAGTATAATTCTTGATGTCCATTGATTATGTACATGTATTCTTGTATATCTATCTTCTGTGTGAGGACTGGACTGTTGACACATGAGTTGTCCATGAGGATATGAGAAATTATTATTGTTGGCACGTGTGTTGTCCTTACGAATATGATATATTGTTTCTATTGGCACATGAGTTGTCTGTTCGGGTATGAGGTTATTGTTAAGGACATTGTCACGTGAGTTTCGTGCGGTTGTGATTGGTAATGGGGACCCGAGACACCATGTGATTATTGTTCGTGATTTGGGGACTTGTGAAATGTGAATGTGAGGCGTGGTACTTCTGTATGATTCTTGTTGGTTTTCTTATTCCTTCCATTCGTATTTTTATTGTACTTGGTTACTTGTTGTCTTGATCACATGTTCTTTCTTACTATCATTTGTTGCTTTATTAACTTTGTTAACCTTGTATTGGTAACCTCATCACTACTATATCGAGGTTAGGCTTGGTAGTTACGGGATATTGTTTTGGTGTACTCATGCTACGCTTGTTGCACATTATTGTGCAGATCCCGGTACCTTGGGGCATGCCAGTCATTAGATAGCTGATTGTGAGTTGCTGTGGAGAATTCAAGGTATACTTTTCATCCCGTTCGCATGCCTCGGAGTCACCTTCTATTGTCTGTCTTTAACACTGTTTATTTGTGAAAGAATTTAACCAAAACAACTATTACAAAAAAACCATATATTTCTATATAAAAAACCAACAATCCCAACATGATACAATATCCCAAAATCGATAGTACAAGTCATAAGCCCTACCGAGTGCACTAGGAAATTTCTAAGTACAACTGTTCTGGAATAGAAATAAACTGTACAAAATAACTTTAAAAGATGACTCTGAAATGCCATGGCAAGTATACCTTGAGTGTCCAAAGCAATGTCTAGTTTTGATTTGAATAAATCGGAACTACTTAAAATTATTCCGTGAAATTCAATACTGGCTGCTCTTGGTTCTCATTTCGTACATCATATTTTCTTAGTCATATGCGTGAGTCGTACGAAAAGCATATCTTTAGTAATAACAAAAGTTTCTGACCCCTAGGTATTTTTCCCGTAGGCTCTTTTCTGTCCAAAACTATAGTGATCAATTCTATGTCCATTGTGGTCAAATTCTTAAGATGTTACACCATGGGGTCAGACATCTAAACTATCATCATTCAACTAGTGGCTCCATTTCCAAGAATTAAAATAAAATTATTCCGTGAGGTACAACACATACGGACATACTACAATACATAAACTTTTCCTTCAGAGTGTACTATCATATGATAAATCACTTCATGCACCATCCGGCGAGTCTTCGGTCTTAATTCGTACCTAAAACATGCGAGGATTTCGCTATAGTCACAGTTACTTACGTTTTCTTTTCTCACCCATAGGCATCACTGTATAATCACAAGTCACCAGAATTTTAATACACGGAAAATTGGAGACCTGGTAACTAAATAACTAAATATTGGCACACTAACTAACCTTAAACGTGCTAATTGAAGGACTGTATAACTGGTAGCTGAGGTAAACTAATGACCATAAAACATGATAACTACTTTTTTACGGTTCGTATGATAATTTCTGAGTTAGGCGTATGTTCGGGTTGAGTATCGGGTGATCCGGGGGCATTTCGACGCTTAATTGAAAAGTTGGCATTTTGAAGGTTTTAGAATTTCTTAAGTTTGATTTGAAGTGGTATTTGGTGTTATCGATGTCCATTTGAGGTTCCAAACTTTGGAATAGGTTCGTATTGTCATTTGTGACTTGTGCGTAAAGTTTGGCGTTATTACGAAATATTTAAGTATTCATCGGACGCGTTCGTCGAAGTTTGAATGTTTGGAAGTTTAAAGAAAGGTTTCGATCATCGATTCGTATTTTTGATATTTTTTGGTGTAATTTGAGGCCTCGATCATGTTCGTGTTATGTTTTTGGACTGATTTGTGTAATTGTACGAGGTCCCGGGAGCCTCGGGTGTGTTACGGAGGTGTTTGGGTTGTGTCGCGCTCTTATTTGATGTTTTGGCGTCGTTTCTTTGTGCATAAAGGGCACTATTTTTGAGAAAACGACCTTCTATTTATGATTGGATAAAACCATTAGATCCGTATCATAATTACGAAGCCATAGCAATAAGAATCGTCGAATTCCGATGTTATAAGAGAGAGTTATGCCCATTTCCGTGTCGAACAAAATTGCTGGTTTCTGGTGCGAGCTTTGTTCTTCGCGAACGCGAAAGAGGTTCCGCAAACGCGAAGAATGATTTCTGGGTTGACCGGTCAACCCAAAAAATTGCACTTCGCGAACGCGAAGGTCTCCCGCGAAGGTGATGAAGAACAATCATCTGGATAGTATTTTAAATCAAGAATTTTTTATTTTGGGCATATCTTGAGTTCTTGATCTCCGTTTGAGGTGATTTTCGCGGCGTGGTTCTCGTCTCAAAACGGGGGTAAGTGTTTGACCTTAATTTTGACGTTTCTCCATGATTATTTCCATTGGTTATTATTTTTATCCATTTTTGGATTGTAAAAATTGGGATTTTGATCCCAATGTTGAGAAATGGTAAATCCTTTATTTGAGGGTCGATTCGTGGGCCCAACGGTTGCTTGGGCAGGATCAGCCCCTCCGATTCTAACTTGCCATCAGTGGGCACAGATACAATATTTTATATACGTGCTTGATGATGGGCAGTTATGATAGGCACCCACATACTGCTAAAATGTAAATTTTTTTATGGATCAACTGTGGTACTATTGATTGACATGTATACTTGACATGTAGGCATAGAGATGTACTTTTCTCATGCTAACTGATAATTGACCTACTTTATTTGTGTTGGCTTTTATTGTTATAGTTGAAAGTATGTCTAATTTAAAAAATGTGAACAAGCTGAACATGATATCACTGAAATCTGTTTCTACGATTTATCCTTCATATTCTGAACTGCTATCGGTTTTTAGTATTGTCTTTGACTATTTTTCTGAGCTCATAACTGTTTTTAGCCCAAGGTTAATGTTGTTACTTATTGAGTACATGTCTTCGGTTGTAATCATACTACACTCTTCACTTTGTGTGCAGATCCATGTACAACTAGTCAAGGTAATTTTCAGACTTGAGTTGTTGCCAGCTTTGGGAGACTACGAGGTAATTTTCTGTTACAACCCCAATTTTCCGTCGCAGGGTGTCGTGATGGAGCCTAGTCTCTAAGACAAGGTAATCCTAACACGTACTAATAAGGTTATGCTCTAATCTGTACTGCTTTCCATTGCATCCCACTTTCAACATCCTCTTAGGTCTCATTTATTACCAACCTGTACTCCATAGTTATATCCTAAAGGGCAATCATCTTCTCTAGGACCTTGAGTTTTTTCCTGCCCATCGCATGGGCATTCGATACGTCTGGAATTCGATAGGAATGGAAGGTTACCTATTGCTCTATGTCATGGCACGATCTAGAGTAGAAAAAATAGGAGACATTCCTGAATATCTTGGTAGTTAACCATTTATATGCATGGCCGGCACACATATATACAGGAAACTTCATTGGACATGGCTTCATAAATGCCCTAGGACACTTGAACCTAGTGCTCTGATACCAAGCTTTATCATGCCCCGAACCTAGACCTTGACGTAACACGGCACCCGGTGCCTGACTACATGCGACCGAGCGAACCAACTAGCTGGTTGAATCAACATATGATATCATATCATACAAAATGCGGAAGGTAAACTAAAACATGCTGATATACGGAAGTTCTAATGATATAAATCAAAAGCGAAAACACTAACATAAGTCTGAAACATATATGTGGCCAACATTGCTAAGTTTGAAACCACCCTGAAACACACCCGAGGCCCCCGGTACCCCCTCTAATCATACCAACTAATCCCATAACACAACTTGAACCTACTTGAGACCTTAAATCACACAAAATAACATCAAAATCAAGAATCACATCTCAATTAAAACTTAATGAACTAATCCAAACTTTCGAATTCCAAACATGCGCCGAACATGCCTAAACAACTCAGAATGACCTCAAATTTTACACACAAGTCATAAATCACCATGCAAACCTATTCTAAGGCTTGTAATCCCAAATGTACCTCGATAACCACAAATTCAACTATGGGCCCAAGCCTTTGAACTTCTAAACTTAAAACTTCCAACTTTCGCAAATATAAGTCAATTAGATCTAGGAACCTCTGAATCCAAATCCAGACATATGCCTGAGTCCAAAACCACTATCCAGACGTAATAGAACATTCAAAAGTCCAATCTAAGATAAAATACACAAAGGAACTGTGTTGCAATTTCATCCAAAACCTCCCCGAAACCAAACCAACCATCCCCGCAAGTCACATAACAACAATTGCACCTACGAGAAGCATCAAATAGGGTTACGGGGCTCAAACATAAGATACGACCGTGTGGATCGTTACATTCTCCCCCTCTTGAACAAATGTTTATCCTTGAACAGGTCTAGAATCATACCTGAAAGGCTGAAAAGGTGACAAAATATGATCCGTACATACTCGGTCTCCCAAGTCACCTCCTTGATCAGTTGACCCCTCCACTGGACCTTCATCGATGCAATATTCTTCGACCTCAACTTTCGGACCTGCCTGTCCAAAATGGATACCAGCTCCTCCACATAAGTTAAGTCCTTATCAAACTGCACCTTGCTAAAATCTAACACATGTGACAGATCCTTATAGTACTTTCGGAGGACAGACACATGGATACATTAAAAACTGGTGAACTCTCGACAAACTATATGGCAAGGCAAGTCTGTAGGCCACCTCTCCAAATCTCTCTAGAACCTCAAAAGGATCAATATCCCTAGGGCTCAACTCGCCCTTCTTCCCGAACCTCATCACTCCCTTCATGGGCGAAACGTTGAGTAGAACCTTCTCTCCCACAATATATGCCACATAAAGCTTTCCTATCAACATAGCACTTCTTCCTCAACTGTGTTATGCGAAGGTTCTCCTAAATCAACTTCACCTTCTCCAAAGCGTCACGGACCAAATTAGTGCCAAACAACCTAGCATTCCCAGGCTCAAACCAACCAACCGGAGAACGATATCACCTCCCATATAATGCCTCAAATGGATCCATCTAGATACCCGATTGATATTTGTTGCTGTAGGAAAACCTTGCTAATGGTAGGAATTGATCCAACTGACCTCCGAAATCAATGACACCAGCTCGTAACATGTCCTCCAAGAACTGAATGGTGCGTTCAGATTGTCCGTCTGTCTGGGGATAAAATATCGTACTCAGCTCTCTCTCTCTCTCTGTGTGCCCAACTCATGCTGCACTGCGTCGGCCACCACATTGACCTTTTTCGAATAATAAAAAAGGGTGATATCATAATCCTTTAGTAGCTCTAACCACTTCTGTTGCCTCAAGTTTAAGTCTTTTTGCTTGAATAGGTGCTAGAGACTCTAGTGATCTGTGAACACCTTGTAGGATACACCATAAAGATAGTTCCGCCATATCGTGAGTGCGTGAACAGTGGCTGCTAACACCAAGTCACGTGCTAGGTAGTTCTTCTCATGGGGATTCAACTGACGCGAACCATAAGCAATCACCCTACCATCCTGCATCAATATACACCCAATTCCAACCGTTGAAGCATCATAGTAGAATGTCTAATAATCCAATCCCGAAGGCAAAATCAAAATTGCAGCTGTAGTCAAGGCAGTCTTGAGCTTCTAAAAGCTCTCCTCACACTCATCAGACCACCTGAATAGGGCACCATTCTGAGTCAATCTAGTTAATATGGCTGCTATAGATGAAAACCCCTCCACAAAGCGGTGATAATACCCAGCCAACCCAAGGAAACTCCAGATCTCAGATGCGTAACACGGTCAGTGCCAGCTCTGAACTGCATCAATTTTATTTGGATCCAGCTTAATCCCCTCACTAGACACCATGTGGCCCAAAAATGCCACCGAGTATAACCAAAACTCATACTTGGAGAATTAAGCATATAGGTTCTTCTCCCTCAATGTCTGAAATAGAGTCCTCAAGTGTTGCTAATGCTCCTCCTGGCTCCGTGAATACACTAATATATTGTCAATGAAAACTATGACAAAGAGATTCAGATAAGGCTGAAATACATTGTTCATCAAGTGCATAAAAGTTGTCGGTCCATTGGTCAGCCAAAAAGACATCACTAAGAACTCATAGTGGCGATAACGGGTCATGAAGGACGTCCTGGGAATATTTGAAGACATGATCTTCAACTGATGGTAACCCAATCTCAAATCAATCTTCAAGAATACCCTAGCACCCTGAAACTGATCAAATAGATCATCAAAACGCAGTAGTGGATCCTTGTTCTTGATAGTAAACCTGTTCAACTGTATGTAGTCAATGCAAATCCTCTTAGAACCCTCTTTCTTCTTCACAAATAGAACTGGAGAACCCCAAGGTGAAACACTCGGTCTGATGAAACATTCATAAAGCAACTCCTAAAGTTATTCCTTCAATTCCATGCACTCCACTGGTGCCATGCAATACAATGGAATAGATATGGGCTGAGTGCCCGGCACAAGCCAATACCAAAATTAATATCAACAAGATCAAACTCACCCAGTTGCTTCCCCCATCTTCGCGAACACGACATCCAGGATGCAAATGCAATGACCAACTCGACTACGCATATGGGACTCCTTCTCCCGCAAACCCAAAGGCTTAACGCCTGACTGGCCCCTCCTACCTCCCCTTTTATGCGAATGCACAGCCCTGCCCGTGATCGCGAAGCACAACCTCCCCAAGCTCCGCGAACGGGGCCCCAACTTTACGAACGTGAAGGACAAACATGCCTGACACCAAAATGACCTCCGCGAAGCTACTCCCTCTTCGTGATCGCAAATAAGGAAACCAGATATCAGCCAATAGCAATCCAAGACAAGAGAAAATGGTTTGAAAATCAGCCAATATACACCTGATGCCTCCGGGACCCTGTCCAATCACACAAATTAATTCTAAAACATTATACGAACCTACTCGAGGCCTTAAATCACACCAAAGAACATGTAAACTATGAACCCCAACTCAATTGAAGCCTAATGAACTAATGAACTTTCATCTTCCAAGACTTATGTCGAGCCCTATCGAATAAGAACTCGATATCAATACGAACTCGATATCAATAAAGTCAACCCTCGGTTAAACCTATCAACCTTTCAAACCTTCAACTTTCCAACTTTCGCCAATTCAAGCTAAAATAACCTAGGAACCTCCAAATCTAAATCCAAACATACGCCTAAGTCAAAAATTACTTAATGAAGCTATTGTAACCATAAACACACCATTCTGGAGTCTTCTACACAAAAATCAAACTCTGGTCAACTATTACAACTTAAGCCTCCAACCAAGGGACTATGTGTCCCAAATCTATCCAAAATACTACCGAAATCGAACCAACCAACCCCACAAGTGAGTAATAACAAATACACATATGTAAATCATCAAATAGGAGAATTGGGGCTAAAATACTCAAAATGAACAGTCGTGTCGTTACATTCTCCCCCTCTTAAATAAATGTTCCTCCTCGAACGAGTATAGAGACATACCTGAAGTGCCAAAAAGGTGAGGATATCGGCTTCGCGTATCATGCTCGGCTTCCATAATTGCCTACTTGGCTGGTTGAACTCTCAATTGATCTTTTACCGATGCAATGTTCTTCGACCTCAACTTCCAAATCTGCTTGTCCAAAATAGCCACCAGCTCCTCAATATAGGTTAAATCCTTGTCCAATTGCACTGAGCTGAAATCTAACACATGTGACGGGTCACCATAATAATTCCGGATCATGGAAACATGGAACACCGGGTGAACTCCAGATAAGCTAGGTGGCAACGCAAGGTTGTAGGCCACCTCACTAACTCTCTCAAGAATCTTAAAAGGACCAATATACCGAGGGCTCAAGTTACCCTTTTTCCCGACCCTCATCATACCCTTCATGGGTGAAACTCTCAGTAGAACCCTTTCACCCACAATAAATTTCACAACACGAGCCTTCTTATCAACATAACTCTTCTGCCTGGACTGCGTTGTACGAAGCCGATTTTGAATCAACTTTACCTTCTCCAAGGCATCACAGACCAAATCATAGCCCAACAGCCTAGCCTCCCCAGGATCAAACCAACCAATTAGAGAACGACATCGCCTCCCATATAAGGCCTCGTACAGAGCCATCTAGATGCTCGATTGATAGCTGTTGTTGCCGGCAAACTCTAATAGTTGTAGAAACAGATCGCATGAGCCCCTAAAATAAATAATTCTGGCGTGTAACATGTCCTCCATGATCAGAATAGTGCGCTAGGACTGCTCGTTCGCCTGTGGATGAAATGCCAAACTCAACTCGACCTGTATGCCCAACTCACACTGCACGGCTTTCCAAAAATGTGATGTGAGTTGCTTGTCTTGATCTACGCTAATAGACATCCGCACACCGTGAAGGCGAACAATCTCACAAAGATAAATTCGAGTTAACTGCTCTCAAGAGTAGGTAGTCATGACTAGAATGAAGTGTGCAGACTAGGTTAGTCTATCCACAATACCAACACAGCGTCCAATCTCTTCAAGGTCCAAGGAAGTCCAACTATGAAATCCGCAGTGATATGCTCCTATTTCCACTCTGGAATATCAAGCCTCTGAAGCAAACCACCGATCTCTGATGCTCGTACATATCCTGCTGACAGTTCAAACACCGAGCCACATACTCTACAATATATTTCATCATTCTTCTCCACCAGTAGTGCAACCTCAAACCATGGTACATCTTCGCGGCACCTAGATGAATGGAATACCATAGACTATGGGCCTCCTCAAGAATCAGCTCCCGCAACCCATCAACATTGGGCACACAAATTCGGCCCTGAAGCCTCAATACCCCATCATCCCCCATAGTAACCTCATTGGCATTGCAACAATGCATTGTGTCCTTAAGGACAAGCAAGTCAAGGTCATCATAATAACTCGCCTTGATATGTTCAACCAAAGAAGATCATGAAACCACGCAAGCAAGAACCCTGCTAGGCTCCAAAACATCAAATCTCATGAACCTATTGGCGAGAGCCTGAACATCCAAAGCTAACAGCCTCTCCCAAAATGGAATAAAAACAAGAGTACCCATGCTCTTAGCCTTCCTACTTAAAGTGTCAGCCACCACATTGACCTTTTCCGAATGATAAAAAAGGGTGATATTATAATCCTTTAGTAGCTCTAACCACCTCTGTTGCCTCAAGTTTAAGTCCTTTTGCTTGAATAGGTGCTGGAGACTCTTGTGATGCGTGTACACCTCACATGACACGCCGTAAAGATAATGCCACCAAATCTTCAGCACATGCACAATGGCTGCCAACTCCAAATCATGTACTGGGTAGTTCTTTTCATGGGTCTTCAACTGATGTGAAGCATACACAATCACCCTACCCTTCTACATCAACACACAACCTAATGCCAATCCATGAAGCATCACAATAGACTGTATAAGAACCCACTGCTGAAGGCAAAACCAGAACTGGAGCTGTACTCAAGGAAGTCTTGAGCTTCTGAAAGCTCTCCTCACACTCGTCAAACCACATGAATCAGGCACACTTCTAGGTCATCTACTCAATAGGGCTGCTATAGATGAAAATGTCTCCATAAACCGGCGATAATACCTAGCCAAGCATAGAAAACTCCTGATCTCGGTAGCGATAGAAGACCTGGGCCAACTCTAAACTACCTCAACCTTCTTCGGATCCACCTTGCTCCCCTCACTAGACACCACGTGGCCCAAGAACACCACTGAATCAAGCCAAAACTCGCACTTGGAGAATTTAGCATATAGTTTCTTCTCAGTGAAGGTCTGCAGCATGATCCTCTAGTGCTGCTCATGATTTTCCTGGCTAGGGGAATACACCAATGTATCATCAATGAACACAATGATGAAGGAATCAAGATACGGCAGGAACATGTTGTTCATCGAGTGCATAAAGCCTGCTAGGGCATTGGTATGCCTAAAAGACACCATCAAAATCTCACAGTGACCATAACAAGTCCTGAAATACATCTTCGGAATATCGCAAGCCCAGATCTAAATTGATGGTACCCCGATATCAAATCAATCTTTGAGAATACCCTAGCACCTTGAAGCTGATCAAACAAATCATCAATACGAGGTACTGGGTACTTGTTCTTAATATCAATACACATCCTCATAGAGCCATCTTTCTTCTTCACAAATGGAACTGGAGCACCCCAAGGTGAAACACTAGGTCTGATGAAACCCTTATCAAGCAACTTCTAAAGTTATTCCTTTAATTCATTCAACTCTACTGGTGCCCATGTGATATGGTGGAATAGGGATGGGTTGAGTTCCCTGCACCAAATCAATAAAAATATCTATATCCTTGTCGGGTGGCATAACTAGTAGGTCTGCTGGAAACTCTGTCACTATTGGAACTGGCTTAACAGTAGGAGTATCAGCACTAACATCCCTCACAAAGTTGTGCCTTCAGGAAAGATACCACCCTACTAGGAACATGACCCAATGAGCTTCTCCACTCCAACCTCGGCAACCCCGCCATAGCCAACATCACGATCTTCGCGTGACAATCAAGAATAGAATGATAAGGTGACAACCAATCCATGCCCAAAATAACATCAAAATACACCATATTGATTAACAGAATGTCAGCCCTAGTCCCATAACCCTCAATAGTGAGTAAACGAGAACGGTAGACACGGTCAATTTCCAACAGGCGTAGACACATAAACAGAGGTACTCAATGAATCACGGGATATATCCAGATATGAAGCAAGATAAGATGACACATACGAATAAGTGGAACCTGTATCAAATAAAACTGATGCATCTCTATGAGAAACTGAAACAACACTTGTGATGACAGCATAGGATGCAATGGCCTCAGTTCTACCAGGTAATGCATTACAATGGGCTTTGCCTCCGCCTCTAGGATGACCTCTACCCACATGTCCTCTACCTCTACTTGGTTGTGCAGGAGGAGTAGTAACTGGAGCAGAAACCAAATCCTGAGTACCTTGGGGAGGTCCACCCCGTGCAGGAACCCCGTGCAGGAGGTGTACTGGAAGATGGCTTTCCAAAATGAGTACTCTGAGGTCCCTAAATAACTGGAGCATTTCGAGTAAACTCAAGTGCAGAATGAGCTAGTCAACTAATAAAACCTTTGTCATGACAAGTTGAAGCTACAGAGCAGGAACCACTAAACTATCAAAAGTCTCGAGGCCTTTTGGCCTCCGTATCCCCTCTCTCCTAGTCGCAGATACGTTCTAACCTCCTACCAATCTCCAGAACCTTCTGAAATGGAGTATCAGTCTCCAACTCTCGTGCCATCCCATCGGAGACCATAACCAAGTCCCTCGATTAATATACGGACCCTCTCTCTAACAATAGAAACCAGGACAGGCGCATGACAAGATAACTCAACACGCTCCTAGGGTATCATAATCCCCTCTTTTCATCGAAAAACTTATATACATACAAGAGGGATGATTATAGTGATTGTGTTTGTTTAGATCTATCTTTCCTTTGGAACCTTGGCAAAAGGTTGTTTGCCTTACCAAGAAGGATACATTCTCTAGCATTATCACTCAAGTCTTGTACTTGGATTCTATGTTGTCTTTGATGTTTGATACTAAGGTAGTTAGCATACTTGGACACAGTCATAATTCCCTGGTGCAATTGCTCAAAGTCGGTGCGCAACGCATCCCTAAGGGTCCGTGGAATGAACTCCCTCAAAAATATATTAGTGTACTAAGCCCAAGTACGTGGTGCTGCATCGGCTGGCATACTCTCCTAACAAGCCTGCCACCATATATATGCCGACTCCGTCAGCTCGAAAGTAGTAACATTGACCCCGTTCACCTCCACTATGCCCTTAGTGCGCAAAATACAGTGACACTCATTTATAAAACACTATGCATCCATAGAAGCTGTGCCACAAAAAGCAGGAGGGTATGCTTCTTGAACCTCTCAAGCCTCTTATAATCCTCCTATGATACCACTAGCCTGACCTTAGGCTGAACCACAATCACGCGCTTCACCGGCATAACACTCGGAGCCTGATCAGCATGAGACCACTTCTCCGGAGTACGGGCGGCAGGAGTCTAAGCTCCTCCCCCAACCTGAGAAGTAGTTTGTGTACCTGGGATCAATCCACCTAAGCCAAGCTACCGAACATGCTTAGTAAGTGTGAGAATGTCTTTTGAACTCCAGGGGTAGCAACAGGTGCCTGACGTTCCTACTCCCTAACTGGAGCTACAGGTATCTCCTCAGCTACTGCTCTGGCAGGTGCTCTAGCTGTAGCATGTGCTCCTCCTCGGCCTTTACCTTGGCCTCGACCTCGACCTCATCCTCCCGCAACTCTAGTAGGGGGTGCATTAGTTTGCTCAGCTGATCCACTAGTGCGTGTTCTCACCATTTGTGAGAGAATAGAAACACAAAAGTTCAATTTCTTAAAACAATAAATCTGCAGGATAAGGAATGAAAGAAGTTTAGTTTCCTAATAGTTCCGTAGACTCTCTAAGATAAGTACAGACGTCCCTATATCGATCCCCAAGACTCTACTAAACATGCTTATGGCTCATCGAACCTGTGACCTAGGAGCTCTGATACAAATTTGTGATGATCCTAAATCCCACCTTAAGGATCATGATGGCACCTAGTTCCTAAGACTAGATAAGCCATACACATAACGAGATCAACATAAATATCAACTCGAATAGCAATGAAACTGTGAAGTGCCATAATATAACCAACAACGGAATACAGTAGTCATAAATCCCAAAACCCAGTAATACTAAGTCATAAGCTCTACTAGAAATACAAAATAAATCTAAATGTGTACATCGTTGTTTGGAATATGAAAACAGTAATAAAGCAACAAGAGAGGGTGAATCCGAGGCCTGCGAACGGGACAACAGGTATACGTTGAAGTCTCCACAAAAACTCGAATCAGTCCACTATCGACCAACGTGCTCTGAGGTACTTGGATGTGTAGAAAAATATGCAGAAGCGTACTATGAGAATACTACAATCGGTACCCAGTAAGTATCAAGACTAACCTCGGTGGAGTAGTGACGAGGTTCAAGTCAAGGACACTGACTAGACAATAACCTGTGCAGAATATCAATATAGAACGAACAACGAGAAGAATAACCAATAAATAGCAACAAAGAACAAGCAAGTGAAAACACGGCAGAATTAACCAAAGCATGTAAAACAAAAAGTGAAATCATTTATGTGAAAACAATGATATGCTCAATTCATCAAGCCGTTCCAACACGAGTAACATCAAGAATCACCCTGAAGTGCCACAAATCAAAATCACAAATCCCCCGTATGACGCCGCTTGAGCTTCACATTTTAAAAATATTTTCCCTAAATAGCTTTAGGCACATAAGCCCTCTTATCTCCCCCGCGTGTGCATCACAATGAAATATTTCCACTTACTTGAAACACGTGGATAAGCCCCCTTATCTAGTTACATGCACATCAATATACACACCAACCATATGTCTCCGCATGTGCATCTCAATCGTAACACAACAATAATAATCTCCGCAACACACGTACACATGTACCACAACATCATCACAATAACAATATCAATGCCATAACAAGATATAGCCTATGGCTCAACAACAATGTGTACGAGAATCAAAATATATAATATAAGGGTGCACGGGATGAACAATAAAATAAAAGTATGTTTGGTATAACAAACAACTTAATTCAAGGCATATTAAGTGCCTAAGGTCTAATCCGGTTACAACCAACACATACGCTCGTGTACACAATCGACACCTTATGTACACGTCGTGTCACATAGCACAAATATTACAATTTAAACCAGCTCCTAAGGTGAATTTCCCCTACGCAAAGTTAGGCTAAGTACCTACCACAAATAAGCTAAATTAATACTCTAAGAAGCCCTTTTCGCGCAAATCAGCATTTGCACGTCTCAAATCTAACCAAAACAACTTAATAATATCAATAAAAGCCATAGGAAACAAGCCCAAAGGATAAAGCTATGATCTTAGTTCAATTATGCAAACTCAACCAAAAATGTCAACCCTGGGCCCGTACCCCGGAACCCAACAAAACTCACAAATTCCAAACACCCCTTCCAATACGAGTCCAACCATACCAATTTGATCCAGTCCAACCTAAAATCAACCTTCAAATCATCAATTTATGATTTAGAAAAGTTTAAACTAAAACCCCCAATATCTTCAATTCGATTCATCAAAATTCACTACATTCAAGGTTAGAATCATGAAATATAAGCAAATTCAAGTCAAAAATACTTACCCCAATCCATATCATGAATATACCCACCGAAATTGCCCAAATTCGCGCTTTATGATTCAAAATGCGATAAAATAATAAAAACCTTCGAAATAGAGTACTTAAGTAGTTTTCCCAGGTGTACACATCACGATCGCAGAACAACCCTCGCAATGAACAATAAACTCACCTAGTTGCTTCCCCCTTATTAGCCAATACAACATCCTAGACACCAACGCAATGACCAACTCAGCTATCCCTACACGAACGTACCCTTCTCATGCGAACGCGAAGGCTTAACGCCTGTCTAACCTCTCCAGACTTCCTTTATGTGCGAACGTGCAGCCCTGCACGTGATCGTGAAGGCACTGCCTCCCCTAACTCTGCGAACGCGAAGAACAAACCTGCCTAACACCAAAATGGACTTCACGAACACGACTCCCTCTTTGCAATCGGGAAGATGAAAGCAGACATTAGTCAATAGCGATCTATAACGAGAGGAAATGGTCCACAACTCATCTGAGCTCTGCCC
>MCJB01001080.1:209053-235695 GCA_002018475.1 Nicotiana obtusifolia | reverse complement strand
CCCCCGTACCCTATCCAACTAGAAACACTGATACCAAAACATAACATGAACCTACTCGAGGCCTCAAAACACAGCAGGAAACAACCAAACTGTGAATCACACCTCAATTAAAGCCTAATGAACTAATGAACTTACATCGTCAAAAACACATGTTGAATCCTCTCAACTCAACTTGGAATGACCTTAAATTTTGCATGCAAGTCATAAACGACGCAAAGAACCTATACCAACTCCCGGAACCGCAATCCAAACTCAATATCTACAACATCAAACCTCAGTCAAACACTTTCCAAACCTTCCAACTTTCTCCAATTCAAGCCAAAAAAAAAACATAGGAACTTCCAAATCCAAAGTCGGACATACTCCAAAGTCCAAGATTATCATATGAAGCTATTGGAACCATCAAAACACTATTTCCGGAGTCATATACACAAAAGTCAAACTCCGGCCAACTCTTACAACTTAAGCCTCCAACTAAGGGACTAAGTGTCTCAAATCAATCCAAAGTTTTCTCAAAACCAAAACAACGAATCCCGCAAGTTACGTAACAATAAATACACATATATAAAGCATTAAATAAGGAAATAGGGGCTAAAATAATCAAAACAATAAGTCGGGTCATTACGCAATCACCTCTCTCAACAGTACCTGGATCTGCACATAAAGTGCAGAGTGTAGTATGAGTACAACCGACCCTATGTACTCAATAACTAACAAGCCTAATCTCGGGTTAAAAGCAGTAAAGAGCTTGGAAATTTCCTAACTTCCAATGCCAATAACCAATATAACAATATTGAATAAAAATGGTAAAGAGAAGTAACTCCAACAATGTTAATTTCAACCTTTGCACAAATAGCAAGAAAATAGGCATGCTTTTCAATAATAGCTATAATGGCATGAATTCTTTTACAGAGATTTCTAAGCATGGTGTTTTTAACTTAACAATGATTTTCTGTATAAAAATACCAAATAAGGACATCTAGTACCATCAAACTTAAAGGAAGAATCACAACCTGGCACCTACATGACAAGTAAACATGCTAAAATAAACAAATTTCGTGATTAATTCATCAAGTATATCATATCTTAGCACATGTATAGTGTCTGGCAAAATTTCCCCAAACCCTCACACAAAACATCATCAATCAGCATTGTACGGGTGCCTCACATAAGTCCCTCACTCAAGCAAATGCATATAACCCTATGCCCGCGCTCACTGTAATTACCAGACTCCGGAGGGGTGGGTCCATACCCAAGCGCTGATCGGATATAAACCAACAGTCAATATCACATAGCCCAATCATGGGGCCTAGTGCACGCGTCGCCCCTAGTAAGTACCACTTAGCCCAATATGGGGCTTAGCGTACGCGTCACCTCAAAATCTTACCAAATCGGTGTTATGGCCTAAGCTCAATCATCAACCGCTCAAGTCTGAATTAACCACCTCAGTACTCAGTTCAATAGTGTTACACATATGAGGCGTAAACAACCTATGAGACTTCACAATAAGAATGCACAAAGACAAAGATATCATACACGGTTATATAATCATGACTAAGAGTATGTCTACAAGTAAGGCAAACAGCTCATAACAACAAGAATAGCCCTATCGTGAATTACCTCAGTGCACGCACATACGCCCGTCACCTAGGACGTCTGTCACCCTCAACATATCTCAAATACAAAAGCCAATGGAGAAACTTACCATCAAGACATGTTTAGACATGTTACATAACTAAAAGCGCGTGAATCAAAATTCTAAAAAGCCCTTTCCATGCGAATTAACCTTCGAATGACTCGAATCTAGTCAAGACAACTTAATAACATCAAATAATACCGTAAGAAACAATCCCAAACAATAAAACTTCGATTTTGAACATAAATAAAATATATAACCCAAAAGGTCAACCGGGAACCACATTCCGAAACCCCACAAAAGTCACAAATTCTGAATACCCATACGAATAGGAGTCCAACGATGCAAGTTCATCCAATTTCTACTCCGAATTTGTGTTTAAATCCTCAAATTTTAATTGGAAAAGTTTTTACCAAAATCTCTAATTTATTCACTTAGATTCACCAATCAAACTCTAAAATTAAGGTTGGAATCATAAATAATAAGCAAATATGAGTAAAAAACACTTACCCTAATTCAAATCGTGTAAATCCCCTAAAAATCGTCCAAATCTGAGCTTCCAATCTCAATATATGATGAAGTTGCTCAAACCCTCGAAATAGGATTAATTAAGTTTGCCCAGGGGTCCTCTTCGTGATCGCGGGACTTTCTTTGCGAACCCGAGGCAGAAGCCAAAGCTGCCTCCAAAGACTTTTCGCGAACACAACATCTTCCACGCGATTGCGATGCGCCAATGCCCAAGCATATGCAAACGCGAAAGCTAAGACATCTTACCTCTCGAGCCAGACTCACACACTACGCGATCGCGACCCAAACGCGTAAACGCGAAGCTTTTGCTCCCCACCTTTCGCGATCATGACATCACCTTCACGAACGCTAATAACAAAAGTATGCCATCCACAAAACACCCTCCGCTATCACGATACTTGTTCCATGATCACGATGAACACCATAACACCAGAAGACGTCTGATACAAAACGTACAGAAAAGGTTTTAAACCTCCCCAAAACACACCGGAGGCCCCCGCGAGTCTTTCCAATCATACAAACCAATCTCAAAACATAACACAGACCTACTCGAGGCCTCAAATCACACAAAATTACATCAAAACCATGAATTTCACCTCAATTCAAACTTAATGAACTAATCTAAACTTCTAATTCCAAACTTGCGCAGAACATGCCTAAACAACTCAGAATGAATTTAAATTTTACACACAAATCATCAATCACCATACGAACCTATTCCGAGGCTCAAAATCCCAAACCGATCTCGATAACCACAGAGTCAACTATGGGTCAAACTTATAAACTTCTAAACCTACAAACTTCCAACTTTCGCCAATAAGAGTAAATTCAATCTGGTAACCTCTGAATCCAAATCCGAGCATACGCCTAAGTCCAAATCACCATCCAAACCTAACGGAGCTATCAAAATTTTGGTCCAAGGTCAAATATATAAAAGTCAAACTTCAGTCAACCTTCACAACTTAAGCTTTCAAACGAGGAACTAAGTGTTCTAATTCAATCCAAAACCTCCCGCGAAACCAAACCAACAATCCCCGCAAGTCATATAATAACAAATGCACATAAGAAAAGCATCAAATAGGGGAACATACCTCAAATATATGAAATGACCAGTCGGGTCATTACGATTATACCTAAATTAAGGACTTGAAGAAAAAAAATTAGGGATTTTTGACTTAAACTTAAGAGAATGAATTTTTTGATTTTGAACGGGAAATTGAGGTTGGATTTGGAAACCAATTATATATTTTGACTCTTATTCAAATGGATTCCCGAAATTTGAGATTTTTTTCAGGTTCCGAGGTGTGGGCCTAGGGTTGACTTTGAGTATTTGATTAAAGATTCGACCTTTATCATTTGGGTTTGATTAATATGGTATTATTTGATGTTATTGAGTTATCTTTTGGATAGATTTGAGCTGTTCGGAGGCTGATTCGTACAGGGAGGCATTTTTAGAGTATTTTTTTGGCTTGTTTAAGGTAAGTATCTTGCCTAACCTTGTCTCGAGAATACCTCTCAGGATTTGGCCTTAATGGCTTACTTGTGTTATGTCAAAAGCGACATGCACAAAAGGTGACGAGCGTGTACACGAGATTTATTTATGGATTATGACCGGATTAGACCTTAGGCTATTAATATGCTTTAATTTAGGGATGTATTGTATATGAAATATGCCCCATCACTTTGTGGCTATGTGAACATGATCACTACACTTATTTTAGCCATGGTAATAATTTATTTGATAAATACACATATGCATTTTACCTTTTTTGTGTCCTTGTATATCTTGTTGATAGATTATGAACTCATATCTGTGATGAGTTCATGTACCTTGTTGATAGATTATTGTTTTTTCATTTTTATGGTACATGTGGGAATGTTGGGCGGAGCGATTCGAGTGGCTATTGTGATATTGTTAGGGTAGAGCGATATGGATAACTACTATGATATTGTTAGGGCAGAGCAATATGGGTGTCTATTGTGACTTTGTTAGGGTAGAGTGATACGGGTGGCTATTGTTGTTGTGATAAAAATATGGGCACGATGTGATATTTGTGTGTGTTTCTCTACGATGACTTGTCATTAAAACTGAGCCTTTACTTGCATTGAATTGTTATTACTAGTTCGAAATTACTATTATTACTTTTTTGTTATACTTTCTGTTGCCGGTCTTTGACATATTACACAGGTTATTTGACTAGTAAGTATCACATGACTTGAACCTCGTTGCTACTTCACCGAGTTTAATCTTGATATTTACTGAGTACTAATAATGGTATACTCGTACTACACTTTAGCACCTTGCGTGCAGATTTTGGAGCTGAGTAGCTATAAAGATAGAGCTTTGCATTGGAGACGTACCAACTTACCAGATTCATGCTACCTTTTATTCATGGTAGCTTAGGATTTCACTCATCTTTATGTAGCTTTCAAACATATGTTATATTTATTTCTTTTACCGACTTTGTAAAATCCAAATCATAGTTGCCCATAACTTGTACTTCCAGTCCTTTGGATAGTTGTATTAAATTTGTTATAGTTTTATTAATATATTGATGATTTCTCATTATAGTGGAAACTTTTATTATTTAGCTTACTTTGCAGGTTGGATTAGGTTCCATCACGACTTGGTGGGTTTTTGGGTTGTGATATGTTGGTATCAGAGCTTTAAGTTCATAGATTCTACGATTCATGAGCAAGTGTCCAGTAGAGTCTTGCAGATTGGTATAATGACGTCCATACTTATCATTGAGAGGCTACAGGGCATCTAGGAAACTTCCCATATTTGTTTCCTTATTGTGCGACTTTATTTCAACTTGAAGCTTATATCTTCGATAGTTTTCTATTTAATCGCATGTGATGTGGAGCACTCGGTATCAGCTATGCGCCGACGGCTTATAATGTCGTGGATGAGGTGCGAGATGTACTTTCTATGTAGTGGAGGTAGGCCACTCTAGCAGACATGAGGCAAGGTTCGGACTGCAGCTTGGGCTCGGTAGTTTTAGTTGTATGAGTATATGCGTTTGTACTTATATGTCCGATAGGTCCCCTAGGGGTTAGATTGAGGGGTCAGTGAGTTGCGAGATATCTATAGGATGAATATTATGTGACAGATGACTATGCTTGGATGGTTTGGATGTGAAGAGATGAATTTACTTCGGGTGCAAAGGGCTTTGGATGCGTAATTTTTGTCTTGATGTGTAATACAATCTCGAGTTATAAGTGTGTTGAGGGATGTTTCAATTGTTCATTGTTGAATAAAGTAGATTTTATGTCTTGTTGACTAGTTTAGACTCGGGAAAATTAAGTGATTGCTTAGTGGTTGTGACTATGGTAGGGTCATGGAGTGATACTAGTTTAGGGCTAAGCAGGTGCGTTGTCTCCTTCGGGAAGGCCTGAGGTTGTGTGATCCTTATGATATTTCTATGAAGATTTTCTTTTATTGTATCCAGCGGGATGTATGTGCTACGATTTTAGTTTTGATAACTAGAGGAAGTTCGCACGATCTTCACAAGGGTGAATAAGCGATTGGTAGATGATTTGAGGTGTTATTTGACCAGTGCTACATGAGATTATGAGGAATTCAGCTGAATGATGATGTGAGATCATGGCAGTTATGCAGTAAGGGTATCGTGGGTTATCGAATGTTATCTTTTGTGGCTTCGAACCAAGTGGAGGAATTTACTAGCGATGATCAGATGCATGGTCATGCGTTATATTAGTTTTGGACTAAGGGATACTTGTAGATCAGTTATGACTTGAAGGTGGCCGACTTCGAGGATGACTCAAGCAAGGGAATTGTTGGATGCATGATGTACTATAATTTATGGTCAAATATAATCAGGGAATGGTTCTAGGTTGGTACCTACTACGGATGTAATGTGCAAAGCGAAGGGACTCACTTGGTTTCTTGAAGATGGGTTGCTTCTTAAGAGATATGTGTGTTAATGGATCACATGTCGTTCAACTCATATTGCTCGTGCATCAAGAATTAAAATAGGTGAATGACTCTCGTAAAGGTTCTAATGAGTTAGAGATTCATATGTAGTATTTGAGGGTTCCCCCGGATTTGTATAATGCAAAGATCTAATTTTTGCATTGGATTCTGTCGAGACTCGCAATATTTCTCTATCATTATTGATTAAATATAACAGTATCAGAGAGATTAAAGGACACTATAGATTTATATAAAATCTTTTAGAGCTGGCATTTCGATTTACGGTACTACTAGGTGCTTAAGAGGAAGTAAAGTGGCTTATGGGTCTTGGGGTGAGATTTGATGATAGGGTCAACGATGTGGTTTCATGTTAGATCCTCCAGGGGTGAGTTTTGAACGAGGACTATAGTGTACTGGGAAGGATTGTTATATTGAAGGCAAGTTGGCTTGATAGTGGTTCGGATCAGCATGGTAATGGAAATGGTCGGTTTCTTTTGTGTTTTGAAGCTTTACAGGTGTTTTTGTGGCAATAATCTTAGGTTTGGAGACCCGCGTGACTTGGTTGAGTTAGAGGGATTCAGTCCTGATAATTTGGTTATGTGCAAATGGGTTTCGAAGAGTTCTCGATGGATTTGACCACAGCTCGAGGTTGATGTGTTCTAAGGGTGTGGAAGGTTTGTTGCTTGTTGTGATGTTTTCTGGGACTGAGTTAAGTGGAAAGTTATGGATGATGGAGTGTTTATCCTACTTGTGACTTAGAGTTTATAAGGAGACTC
Source organism: Nicotiana obtusifolia (assembly GCA_002018475.1). Classification (NCBI taxonomy): domain Eukaryota; kingdom Viridiplantae; phylum Streptophyta; class Magnoliopsida; order Solanales; family Solanaceae; genus Nicotiana; species Nicotiana obtusifolia. The sequence continues at coordinate 228,818 of MCJB01001080.1, read as the reverse complement.
TCGTATTTTTCATATGAGGGCGTGATAGATACGACGCATTGTGTGGCATGTGGACATAACATGTACAAGGTTGCGGTTCAGTTTTGAAGGAAAGCTCATGAGTTCTTGACAACAAGAACAGTTTTAGATTTTTAGAAAAATGCTGGCACTATATGGTATCACTTGAGATGAGTGTGCATTCCAGGAGGCGCATTGTGTTTTGGCTGGTGAATACTTCGCTAGTATTATGGTAATCGCCTGGTTGTTGACTGTTGATGTTCAAATTTTGCTACGTGGTATAGAAGATTTATTGGAGTTCTTAGAGGCAGACTATTCCTTGGTGGTAGACTGTGAAGATAAGAGTTAGTCAGTTAATGGTATGTGTTATGGATAGGTTATTGTGGACTTTTGGAAGGTTATTTACCTATTATTGGATGATCGCAACTGATTTGGCGGCCCATTGGTAGGCCTAATGAGAATGTGATTCTACATCTGATCAGTTTGTTTTCTCGGCACAACTATTGATGATGGGTGTGTCATCAACTAGAGTTGATCTTATTCATGACACGATATGTTCCATGTGTTACTCTCTTATGCTATGAGGGGTTTTGAGATTGTTGACTATTTGAACACATAATATGGTCGGCTTGGGCCTGGTGGAAAAGTTTGAGCGAGATGGCTCTTGGGACATCAAGTTGCTTATTGCACTTGCTCGTATTTTTCCTACTTGTGGTAGATGGTGCTATCCATTTCTCTATGGTTATGGTCATGCTCTTGGTATACTTGTTGATAAACCTATGTTGGATGATCGTGAGAAATATGGTTCGATGGGTATTCCATGTCAGCCAGAGTGTTTGGATTGAGTTACGTGCCGCAGCGAAGTTGTGTTAAGATACAATCCTTTGTTCTTATTCCATGTGTTTTGTTTCTCCCTTGTGGGATTGGTTCATAGCATTGTGCTTTGTGGTTGTATCTATTGAGCTTGCCATATGGTTCTCTTATTTGGTTCTCTTTTCATCATTGGTTACACTCGAGTTGTGTTTGTTTGGTGCATGGATGGTATCGTATGTGGCACCAGGGGCATTTGGTATGGACTATCAGTCGAACATCTTGTACTGGGTGAAATGAGATTATTAAACTTGGGAGTTGTGCAATCAGATTTGGATAAGGTACGCTTGGAGAGAAATGTCGTTAGTCAGCTTAGAAGTTGGTAATAGTTCTTGTCCGGTTAGAGAGCTCCACGACTTGTTGATCTGATGAGTGGTTATGACTTTCTATGTGTTTCTTCATCTTTGGCAGTGTACAAGTTTTTGAACAAGGTTTTATTTTATATGATGTTTGTTATCGGTATCGGGTTTAGTAAAGAGCAGCTATTGTGGTCGGAAGATTTTACTCTAAGTACATAAGTAATGTGGTATAATGTGTGATTATATCTTAGAAGATGGTTATAGGTTGATGCAGCTTGTTTAGACGTATACAATGTATAGATGCGAGAATTCGGTATTATAACGGAATTTCGGATGTTGGAGATTGGGTTCTAAGCATTATGAACTAAAGTTGAAGAAAAAATCTTCAGTTAGGTTGTGTTGACGGTCATATATGGATTGAGATGATGTGAGATCACCCATGGGTATGTGTATGGTGAGTTCATAGAGTGATTTGATCGCTTTGGAACGACTCTTGGCATGTTCGATGACGAATATATGTTTAAGTGGGGGAAAATGTAACGACCCGATCGATCGTTTTGAGCGTTAGCATTCTGTTTAGTAGTTTTAGGTCTTAAGTACCTTCATATTATGTATTACGACTTGTGTGAATGGTAGCTTTTGATTTTTGGGAAGTTCGGGATTGATTCGGAAGAGTAATTCTCAACTTAGAAGCATTAAATTGGAAAAGTTGTCTTGTGAGTAAACGACCTCGGATTCGTATTTTGATGGTTCCAATAGGTTTGTATGGTGATTTCGCACTTAGGAGTATGTCTGAATTCATAATGGAGGTTCCTAGGATGATTTGGCTATTTTTGTAGAAAGTTGGCACTTTAAAGGTTTAGAAATTTTATAAGTTTGAACATGAGTTGACTTTGTGGCTTGTTATTTTGGGACTTGGAATAGGTCATTTTTGTCATTTTTAACTGGTGCGCAAAATTTGGTTTCATTCCGAATTGATTTGGTACGAATCGGACGCTTGGTTGTGAATATTTGAAGGTCTTGAGTTTGAAGGTTGCATGATGAGTTTTGGTGTTTAGTTCTCTTTTTTGATGTTGTTTTTTCCATTTCGATCCTTTGGATAAGTTTGTATTAGATATATGGACTTGTTGGTATGATTAGACAGGGAGGTTTGGGTAAGTTTCGGGGTAGCTTCGGACAATTTTTAGCCCCTTTTCAACTGCCTCTTTTTGGCTACGAGAGTGCACATTGCGATCGCGGAGCTGTCGTCCACGATTGCGAAGGGTAAAATGCAATATTGGACTTTCGAATCACGTTCGCGGTCGGAAGGTTCACGTTCACAAAGAAGAAATTTCTGTAATCACTAGGCTGACTTTGAGAGCTTCTACCTTGCAATTTATAAAGAACATTGAGGTGATCCAAAAGTGAAAGTTATATCATGGTGTCTAATTTTCAGAAAATGAAACTATTTGTCATTTGCAGTTTTGTACAAAAAGTTATAACCGTTATACTATAGGCTGCTTGGAAAGAGTTAAGAAAGTTTTAACGAAGTTTGTTCATCGCGATCGCGAAGCTTCATGGCTACGATCGCAAATGGGTAAAATTGTGCTGGACATTTTTCGAATCGCAATTGCAAGGTTGGTGACTGTGATTGCGAAGAAGGAAGCCTGACAGTGGTAATTTAATATCCAATTTCGAGATTTTGAGCTTATGTTCGTTACTTTTGAGTTCTTGGAGCATAAGTAAGCAATTTTGGAGGAGATAAACACCCAAATCATGAGGGTAAGTAATTTTAACTTTGTTTTGATTATATATTTTATTTTTTCATGTATTATTATACCTAAATCAAGGATTTGAAGAGAACAAATTAGGGGGTTTTGACTTGATCTTAAGAGAATGAATTTTGGGGTTTTGAACATGAAATTGAGGTTGGATTTGGAAATAAATTATATATTTGGAGTCTTATTCTAATGGATTCTCCTAATATGCACACGAGGTAATGAGTGCGTACACAAGTGCTATTTGTAGATTATGAATAGGGTTCTGCCAGTCATTTGGGAAAGCAAGATTACTGCCACTCAAAAATCAAAGAACATTGCTACACTTCCCTTTGATGAATTGATTGAAAATCTCAAGCCCTATGAGTTGAGGAGACAAACCAAGAGGATGGACGTATCTACGAAGGAAAGGAGTCTAGCACTCACAATCACTGGGGTTCTAATTTTGAAGATGATAAAATGGAAATGATCACCAAAGACTTCAAGAAGTACCTAAGGATAGGAAAAGGTTACTCAAGAAGTGGAAACTATAACAAAGTCAAAGCAACTAAAAAGCAGGTGACTGAATGATGCTACAAATGTGGTAAAACAGACCACATAATCAAGAGAGATCTGAGGGAAGGAACAAGTTCATATCAAGAAAAGCTACAACAAAGGGTCAAGCAAAGCAATGGTTGTTGCTTGGGAAGATAGCTCAGATGAGGACTCTGATGATGATGATGATGAATAGGCTCTTATGGCTATTGGAGAATCCAAAGAAAAATCTGATGAAGAACCTGAGGTAAACATCATTGACCTAATAAATAAAATGAAACACCTCTATAAAGATAGACTATTTGAATTGTTATTAGCTTTAATTGATGAATCTAAGATGTAAGTTCTGAAAAGGAACAGTTGTCAATTGAGTGTGTTATTTTGAAAGCATAGTGCAAAAACCTATAAATAAGGGCTTGTGAAACTGAACAGGAAAACACTATTTTGAAGAATAAGGTTCTTGCACTTGACATCTGTTTAGAACTTAGATATGAAAATCAAAATTAAGGTTTGGGATAGGTAAGAAAATAGTTAATGACACAACTCACACTAGAAGGGGATTTAAGAAAAGTAAAATATGGGTTGTATAAAAGAGATGAATAGGTAAAAGTTTTGAAAGAGGACTTGACAAAGGTTAAACATGAGCTAGATAGAACATGTAAATGGAACAGGTCCTTTGATGCACTTTCATGGCATCAAGAACACTATAGTAGCAGCAGAAAAAGACTTGGCTTTGGCAATTCTGCACCTAAATGGGATCCCAAAAACAAGCACCTAACATTTTTTGAGAATAAGATTTGCACTCACAGTGATAAGACTTGACACTATAGGAGTGAATATGTAGCAAAAGAAAAAGCAAGTCTATGGAACAAAAAATTTTTTGTAGGGAAGAATAGGTTGCCAAGTTAGGCAAAGAAGAATCTGATTTATCCTCTTGCCTATAGAAAGAGACCCAAACTAGTTGGGATTCCTATAACTGACCCCTAATTTCCTTTTGTAGGTCCAAGTGAAGAAGAGCAGCCAAATATGCTACATGGATAGTGGTTGCTAAAAGCACATGATAGGAAACAAGAACTCGTTCCTTTCACCTGTGGCCTTTAAAGGACATAATGTCTCCTTAGAAAATGGAACGAATGGTGAGATCATTGGAGTTGGGAAGGTAGGTAAATCTGATTCTATCTCAATTGAGAATGTCTACTTGATAGATGGACTTAAAGACGGTGGGATAAGTATCGCACACCTGTGTGATAGTGGAAACATGATAGCTTTCACCTCTGTAAAATGTCTAGTAATTAATCTACCACTAACAAAATAGTATTGCAGGGAAGAAGAGTGAACAATATATATGTGTTGGATCTGTCCACACTTTCAGATAATAAACTCACTTGCTTGAGTTTCAAGGACAATGATCCCTTCCTTTAGCATAAGAGACTTGGGCATTCTAGTCTAAGTGAACTTAACAAACTAGTCTCCAAGAACTTGGTGATAGGGCTGCCTAACATTAAGTTCAAGGAAGATAAAGTTTGTGAGGCTTGTGCAAGGGGGAAACATGTAAAATCTTCTTTCAAAAGTAAGAAAATAGGGAGTACTACCAGGTCGATGAAACTAGTCCATAAGGATCTGTGTGGACCAATGAGGACAATGAGCAGAGGTGGTAGGAGATTTGTGATGGCTTGTTGATGATTACTCCAGATTTACTTGGACACTTTTCTTAACCTCTAAAGATTTGACATGTTCACTTTATTTGTTAGAAAAACTCAAAACCAATTAGGTAATAAACTTGCATTAATCAGGTCTGATCATGGTACTGTGTTTGAGTATGCTAAGTTTTCTGAACGATGAGTATGGCATAGATCATAATTTTTCTGCTCCTAGAACTCCACAACAAAATGGATTTTTTAGTTGAAAGAAATAATAGGACTTTGGAGGAAATGGCTAGAACTACATCATGATAGTAAGCTACATCATAGCTTCTGGTCAGAAGCTGTGGACACTGCATGCTATATCATAAATAGGTGCATGACTAGACCTCTTGTTAAGAAAACTCCCAATGACATACTTAAAGGGATAAAGCCAAATATATCCCATCTTAGGGCATTTGGATGCAATTGCTTTATTCAGAATAATGTAAAAGACTTCCTAGGAATGTTTGATGGCATAAGCGATGATGGTGTATTCTTGGGATATTCTTCACATAGTAAAGCCTATAAGATATACAATAAAAAAACTATGTGTGTAGAAGAAAGTGTGCAGGTTGACTTTGATGAAATTAATATACTTTTTGAGAGGTAGGAGCAAGACGATAAAGAGATTAGGATGACAAGAAGTTCAAATAGTGCAACCACAGTCCAGCTAGAGGTTGTATCACAGGAAGGAACAAGCGATGGATAAAAAGAAAAGGTCTTTCCACCCAGAGCAACCTGATAATGGGAACCGACTAGAGAGGAACTGATTCTCAAACCTCAAAAGAACCTATCCATGCACCTTTTCCTCAACAACAAAACTTGTGAAGCCCTATAAGTTTCAAAGTTCATCCCATTAGGAACATAATAACTCATCCAACCTCTGGAATCAAAACTAGATCTTCTTTAAAGAATCTCTGTTCCTTGATGCTTTCTTATCTCTTATTGAACCTAAAAATGTTTCTGAGGCTTTGCATGATACAGATCGCGTGAATGCAATATAAGATGAACTTAACCAATTTGAGAGATGTCATGTTTGGCATCTGGTACCAAGACATAAGGACAAAACAGTGATTGGCGCTAAATAGGTCTTTAGAAACAAACTTGATGAAGAAGGAACAGTTACAACGAACAAGGCTAGATTGGTGGTTCAAGGATATAGTCTAGTGGAGGGCGCAAACTATGATGAGACTTTTGCTCCGGTTACAAGATTGGACGGAATTAGACTCCTTATAACCATTGCTGCTTACATGGAATTCACTCTCCATCAGATGGATATCAAGAATGTCGTCACCAATGGCTATCTAATGGAAGAAGTGTTTGTCAGGAAACCTCCAGGCTTTGAGAGCAAGAGATGTCCTGAGCGTGTGTACAAGCTTGATAAGGCACTTTGTGGTCTTAAACATGCCCCAAGAGCATGTTATGAAAGATTATCCAAATTCTTGCTTGAGCTTGGCTACAAGAGAGGTAAAGTCCATATTACTTTATTCTTGAAAGATAAAAGTGAAGATCTCTTGGTTGTTCAGATATATGTTGATGATATAATCTTTGGAGCAACAACTGATATGTTAATGAAGAATTTGCTAAGCTATTGAGGAGTGAATTTGAAATGAGTATAATGGGTGAGTTTAATTTTTTATAGGCATACAAAGTAAAGAAACTTCAAATGGAGCTATGATCCATCATCAAAAGTATTTCAAAGAGTTGCTCAAAAGGTTTAACGTCGAAGATTCCAAAGAAATTGACACTCATATAGCAACAACTACAAAATTGGATTTGGACGAACCTAGTTCATCCGTTGATCGGAAAATGTATAGGAGAATTATTGGTATCTATTATATCTCACTGTTAGTAGACCTGGCATTATTTTTAATGAGTACTTTGTGCTAGGTTTCAGGAAAATCCAGAAGAGTCTCACTTGAGGCACTCAAGAAGATATTGAGATACATAAAAGGCACAATTGATCTTCGCCTATGGTATCCAAAAGTTAGTAACTTTGATTTAGTGGGATATGTTGATGCTGATTATGCAGATTTTCTAGTGGACGAAAAAGCACTTCAGGTATGCACATTTTCTTGGATCTATCTTGTATCTTAGGCCACCATAACGAAAACTTTTGTGGTCGTATCTATTGCTGAAGCTGAGTATGTGGTTGTTGCTTCATGTTGTGCTCGATTGTTGTAGATTAAGGAACAATTAATGGACTTTGAAATTGATGTAGGTTGTATTCCTATCTTTTCTAACAATACAAGTGCGATCAATATGTACCAAGTGTAACGACCCGACCGGTCAGTTTGAGATATAGCACGTGGTTTGGTAATTTGATGCCTAGGGTAGATTCACATTATATATTACAACTTGCACGAGAGGTTGGTTTCAGTTTTCGGGAAGTTCGGAGTTAATTTGGAAAGATAATTCTCATTTCGGAAGCTTTAAGTTGGAAGAGTTGATTAAGGTGAATTTTGAGTAAACGACCTCAGAATCGCGATTTAAAGGTTCCAATAGGTTCGTATAATGATTTTACGCTTGGGTGTATGTTTATGTTGAGTATCGGATAGCCCGACAGCGTTTCGGCGTTAAATGAGGAAAGCTAGCATTTTGAAAGTTTTAGAATTTCCTAAATTTGATTTGAAGAGGACTTTGGTGTTATCAATATCTTTTTAGGATTTCGTGCCTTGGAATAAGTTCGTATTGTGATTTATAACTTGTACATAAAATTTAGCGTAATTCCGGAATGTTTAAGTTTGATTCAGACGTGTTCGTTGAAGTTTGAATGTTGCAAAGTTAAAAGAAGGATCTTGGTCGTTGATTCATTGTTATGATGTTAATCATGACGTTTCGAGCCTCTGCATAATTTTGGATAAGATATTGGGACTGGCTGGTATATTTGGACGGGGTCCTGGGGGCCTCGGGTGTGTTTCAGGGTGGTTTCAGACCATTTTTCATTATTTTGCAACTACTTGTGCTGGTGTCTAGTGTTGTTCTTCACAAACGCATCGTGAAGAAGGATTTTTGGTTACTGGGATTTTGCACTTCACGTTCGCGATAGTAGACTCGCATTCACGAAGATTTGGACGGCAATGCTTCGTGTTCGTGATTCCAAGATCGCCTTCGCGATGAAGTAGCTGGGCCTGGTGGGGGGGACTTGGCCTTTGCATTCGTGAATGTGCGGCCGCATTCGCGATGGGCAGGCTGGTAAAGCTTCTCGTTCGCATGTCTTTTCTCGCTTTCGCATGGAGGAATTGGAGAGTAGAAGCTGGTTGTGCTTTGCGAACCCGAGGGATTTGCCACGTTCGTGAAAAAAGGTTGATCGGGTAGTGTATAAGTTTGCCAAAATGGGTTTTGGTTAATTTTATCTCAAATTTTCCATGGGAAGAGAACTTGGGGCGATTATGAAATGCCATTTCTTCATCCATCATATGGTAAGTGAATTCCTACACATTGTGAGCTAAATACATGAGTTATATATGGATTTAAACATGGAAATTAGTAGAAATTGTGGAATTTTTGAAGAAAACCTAGAAATTGAATTTTTGGTTTTTGACCATGAAATTGGACAAGGAATTAGGAATAAATTATATACTTGAGTTCTTGGTGTTATTGGTAATGTTTATCTTCGAAATTTTTCGGAAACCGCGCACGTGGGCCTGCGGGTTGACTTTGCTGACTTTTTGACCCGAGTCGGGAATTGTTATAAATTGGTTAATTATGAGTACTGGAGTATATTTTTATTGGTTTGCACGTTATTTGTCTAATTTCGGGTCGATGGGCATAGGTTTGAGGTGTTAGAGAGGCATTAGAGCCGATTATGAAACTTCAAAGCGAGGTAAGTCTCATGTTTAACCTTATATGGGGGAAATTACCCCGTAGGTGATGTATTTTTTAAGTGATACTTGTTGTGGGGGCTACGTACGCACGAGGTGACGAGAGTCCGTCCATAGCTAAAATCATGCTTATGTCCGGGTAGACTTAGTATTATATCATACAATATTTATATTAGCTAAAATCAACTTATTAATTTAATTAACCAAACTTGTAAATGTAATTTGATTAGAGATCATGCTTGGTTCAATCTTGAAACCTTGAGTTGTGGCCGGATATCCGACTTCTGGCAACAATTGCGCTTATTTTATGTTCATGTTCTTGTGTTGCAAACACGTGACCCGTTATTCGTTAAGTTTATTCCATTCTCGTGGATCATGCAGAACGTCTTGGCAGTATATTGAGATGCATCTATGGTTCGCGCTAGTCAACTATTGACTGTGTACACACTATTCTGGATCTGGTCGTACGACCTCGGCATAACTCGCGCGTAATACCGCTAGGAGTCCGAATATTATGAGCTTCCTCTTTTGATTAGGATGTGGAAGTTACATGAGATGCCTTATTTGTTGAGATAGCGCTTGATATCCCTTAACCGTTTGAGGTAGCCTTTGATTCTTCTATTTGTTTAGATAGTACATGAGGTTTGAGAAATTTATGCTGTCATTAGGTTAGAGGATTATGTTAGCTACAGTTCTTACCTCATTATTACTGTTGTGTTTCATTTCTGTTTATAATTTGTTATTTTGATTTATTGGACCACTGGTAACTGTCGATGTCAACCAGTCATCACTACTTCTCCAGGGTTAGGCTAGGTACTTACTGGCTACGCGTTGTTTTACGTACTCATGGTACACTTCTACACTTATTGTACAGGTATATCTCTGATGGTCATTTCGGCGCAAGGGCGCAACTATGGAGGGGTCTTTAAGGTGAGTTGCATCCCATGATATGATCCGCAGCATACAGAGTCTCCATCATGTCCATTTATGTTATCCTGTCTATTTTACATTCCAGATAGATGATGTATTATTATTGTACTTCCTAGTAGATGCTCATGCACTTGTGACAGTAGGTTTTGGGATATTTTAGTTGATGTTAATGGTTTTGCATTAATATTGTCTATTTTTTATTTTATTTTATATCTTACTAACATTGTATGTATCCATGATTTTAAATGCAATAAATTCTTTATTTAATAAAATTTATGATTTCAAAAGTGAAAAAAATGAATAATTATTTAGACGGTTCACCGTTGGCTTGCCGAAAGGCGACGTTGGGCGCCATCACGGCCTATAGTGTTTTGGATCGTGATAAAACAGTATCAGAGGTCTAGGCTCACTTAGGTCTCACGAGTCATAAGCAAGTCTAGTAGAGTCTTGCGGATCAGTACAGAGACGTCTGCACATATATATGTCGTGCGATTTGATTCTATTGAAACTTACGTATTTATTTTCTTCCTACTCATTCTTATATGATGTTGAGCGCTTGTTATCGATTGGGCATCAATGAGTTGTAGTGATGCTGCAGATATGGTACATGATGTTTTTCCTTGTGTATTTGGAAGGACTAGTATCATCGCCTTCTGGACGGGTGTTTCGGCCCAATTTTAGTGCTGCCTATGACTTTGAGGCTATGCACCGCATTTTGTGATGTTCAAGCAATGTTACCGCATTGTGCTGGTGTAAATGGTATGATTCTTAATTATATGTCGAGGCAGTGAATGACTTGAGAAAAGGATTATTCGATTCATGGTTTAGAGATTCGGCATTTTATCCCAGTGGAGGAGAGGCAATTGGACTATGGATGTTCAGTCTTTGGTTGACGGAGTAGCGAGATCGGATATTTTCGAACTTCGTGGAATTTTCATTTGTGATGTGGTGTCGTAATCCTTGTTTGATCTTATTAAGGCTCGTTAGTGTGATGGTCTTCGTTTGTTTGCCTTTGGGGTACGGTGTTGCGAAATGGTACCCAAGAAGCAGTAATCGGAGATGATGTGTATTGCTATTGTAGGGTAAGATTGGTGTCTCCAATGTTGGTAGCTGAAGGAATACGATCTTTAAGAAGTCTTAGAGTTGATAGCAATTTATTAATTTAGGTGCTACGGAGATGGATTATGATTTAAGGTAGTATTTTGGTAGTGAAGGATAAGGAAGGACATGGTGGGAGGTGTCTCGCGGTGGTTTAATTGCTAGCATGTCGATTATGAGCAGCAGAGGTCGAGTAGTTCACTTCGGAAGATGGCTAAATTAGAGTGAGAATATTAGCATATCGTATGGATTTTGTGGTAGGATAGCCACATGCTTTGAGAATGCTTGGTGTGTTTATGGTCCTGGTGAACAAGGGGCTAAGTCTGTATATTTCGTTTCAGATGGTGGCTTCTATGCTTCGAAAGTTTGAATATGAAGGAAAGGAGTTTTTCTTGGTATGAAGAGGGATGTGAAAGCTTCATTATTATTTTGGGATGCAACATGACTTCGAGTTTTGGAATGTATTGTTGGACCAGGAGTTGATGCTAATGGGAAGTAAACGGAATCTTACAGCTAGTAGACGAGTATGGGCTCTGGAAGATTTATTTATTTCATAGAAGGTCTAACTACAGCAATGACGTTGGAATATGTCGTTATGGAATTACAGGAGTAGTCTATCTCCAGTGAGCATATTAGGGGTTGCGTGATTTCTGATAATTCGAGACGTGTTATGATTAGTGCAACAAGAATTTATGAGAAATTTGGTTGAATAACGGGGCGAGATCAGGCAGCAGAGAAGGAGGAGTCATTGTGGGTTCTGGATTTACATGATTGTAGCTTAAGGCTAAGTGGAAGAGCCTACCGCCCACGATTGGGTCACGTGGTTATGTGCCTTGGCAGTATTGAGTTATCGGTACATGGGTGGATTAGATGTGACTAAGGCAAGAGAACATCAAGGGTGATTCGGGCACGAAATTTGATGAATGTGTGCTACATTTCGCCTTATCGATTCATGCGCAGATTTTGGGATGACTCAAAGCTTATGCTTCTGTGGATGTGATGTACAAGGGAAGGGATTCATCTGGTTGCTTCCTTGGTGTGTTTGTGTGCTAACAAAGCACTATTTGCTTGGTTACATAATTGGTACTGGATTAGAGTGGGCGAATCTCAACATTTGTTCTATAGGGCTCAAGAATTTAAGTGCGGTGCCTAGGGATTTTTTGGGTTCGTCATGTGGCTGAGGATTGGGTTTTGCAGTAGAGTTTGAAGGGTACTTGGAGAATCTCTATATTATCATCGAGTCTGCGATGCAGTCTTAGAGAATTAGGAGAAACCGTCTCGAATTCGCATTAATGTCTTTCAGTATGGGTGTATAAGTTGGAGATACTATTAGGTGCAAAAGAAGAGTATAATATTGCTTATGGGTATTAAGACGATGTGGTCTCGTGATTTGGGTCACTCAGGATGAGTGTTGTTTGAGCTCCGTTATGTGTTTGAATAGAGGTATTATTTCGAAGGCAAGTCAGGGGTAAATCAAAGAAGTTGAGCCAGTTAGTAGTGGTTTGAATCAGCATGGTTGTGGAACTGATCAGTTCCTTTAGTGTGGTAAGGCTATACAGGTGATTCGTGGTTGTACATGCAGGCTTGACAGCCACTATAATTTTATTGATTCGGAGGTATTTGATTCTGATGGCTTTGTTATGTGTAAATGGATCCCGGAAGAGTTATGGCGGTTTAGACCACTACTTGAGGTTTGCATTTATTGCGGTTATGGGAATTTGGCTACTTGTTGCAATTTTTTCTTTTGAAATGAGTTAAGGAAAGTTTTCTAGCCGATGAATTATTTATTCTACTGGTGGTTCAGGGGTTAGAAATTCTTGTACACTCGCGTAGCAGCATTATAGGTGCAGTGATCGATATGGAAATTGGAAGTTGAGGATCAAGGTTGCCGTTCAGTTTTGATAAGAATATCACGAGCATGGAGTAGCGGGGGAAGATTTTAGATGTTCAGAGTATGCTGGTGTTTTCTTAGTGTCGCCTGATGACAATGTTCTATGGAAGAGGCATTGTATATTGATTTGCATCACAGTGGTAGTATGGTTGGTAGACATGGATGAGCTGATTTTGCTACCTGGTAGGGTGGGTTGTGGGAGTAACTTCCACGGGATGATTATGTAAGTGTGACATGTTAGTCATTTAAGTGGTAAAGATTAAAATCAGATATGAAGATTTAGGTACTGTCGGTGATTGGAGAGTTTATGTCTGAGAAGTACTCAATTCCTCTAGTTGCGGACTGTGGAAGTTTGTTTTGGATTTGATGGTTGATCGTATGTGTCATGAATAGGGTCATATTGGATCTTTGGAAGGTTATTGGCCCATTTTGGGATGATCAAAATCGGCTTGAGGTCCGCTGGTTGGCCTAATGCGAGTGCATATTCTGCACCAGATATGGATGAGTCTTCGAGCGTACTGGATGTTGTTTCTGTTACTGTGTAGTTTATGTGTTACTCTCTTATTCCATGTGGGGTTAAGAGGCGGCTTGATTATTCAAACATGTGTCGTGACCCTATGTAGCTTGTGGTGTTATATGAGTGAGATGGCTCTCGAGATGCAGGTCGTTCACTGCACCTTATTCGGGCTTGACATTCTGTATCGCATGGCACTATCCGTCTCACCGGGGTTGTGCTTATGCACTTTGTGTTCTTGTGGTCGATATTCGAGCATTTCGTGGGTATGATTATTTTGGCTCGATAGGTATTTCCTTATTGATTCTCATGTCTGGATCGGGTTGCATGCCGCAACAGTGAGATGTTGACTACGGATCATTATGCTTATTCTGTGTATTTTTATTTCTTATCTCTGAGTTGGGTTCATAGCATCTGTTTGGTTGTTGTATTCGTTACGTAGGTCGGACAGTCCTGTATTCGGGTTCATTTTTCCTTATTGGTCATATTTTAGTTTTGGCTGGTTGGCGCATTGATGGGGTTGTATGAGATCTTAGACGGTGTTCGAAATGGCTTACTGCCCCAGCAGCTTCTACTGGGTGAGACGAGGTTGTTGGACCTGAAATCAGTGTAATCGAAATTGTATAATGTATATTAGAAGGAAAATGTCACTAATCGGTTCAGAATGAGGCGATGGTTCTTGTCAAGCGTAGAGACTCCATGAGTTATTGATTTGATCGGCGGTTATGAGTTCCTGCACATCTCTTTCATCGTTGCAGTATTGTGAGGGTTGAGGCCGGGCTTATATGTGTTATGAGGTATAATACAGGCATTTAATATGTGTAATGAGGAATACTATGGGCATTTGGTTTGTGAATTTGCAGTTATTGTAGTTGGAGGATGTTATTATGAACATACGAATTGTGGGTGCATTGTGTGATTTCAGCATGGGTGTATGATTATGTTTTAGTACAACGAGTTGAGATTGATACAGTGTTCGTATGTTAGAATTAGACCTGGTAGGGAATTCTGGATGTTGGAATTTGGTTTAAAGCCTTGGGGGCTAAGGTAGCAGTAAGGATCTTCAGTCCTGCTTGAACCGATGTGCTCATATGGGTTGTGGTGGTACGGGTAGGTACACATGGTGTCAAACAGTGATTTTGGGCAACTCTAGAACGATTTTTGGCTCGTTCGAGGACGTTCGTATGTTTAAGTGGGGTAGAATGTAACGACCTGACCAGTCATTTTGATCTCTAGCGCGTAATTTTGCGGTTTGAGGCCTTGGTTATATTCATTTTATGTATTATGACCTTAACGTGTGGTCGGTTCTGGTTTTCGGGAAGTTCAGAGTTGATTTGGAAGGATAATTCTCAATTCGGAAACTTTTAGTTGGAGGAGTTAACTAAGGTTTGACTTTTGAGTAAACGACCTCAAAATCAGGATTTGAAGGTTTCAATAGGTTCATATGATGATTTTGGACTTGGACATATGTTCGGCGCTTAATGAGGAAAGTTGGCATTTTGAAGGTTTAAAAAATTTCCTATGTTTGATCTTAAGTGGACCTTGGTGTTATCAAACTATGTTTGGGATTCGGAGCCTTGGAATAGGTTCGTATTGTGATGTATGACTTATACGTAAAACTTGGCATAATTCCGTAATGCTTAAGTGTGATTCGGACGCCTTCGTCAAAGTTTGAATGTTGGAAAGTTAAAAGAATGATCTTCATTGTCGATTCGTGGTTTTTATATTAATCGTGGAGTTTTTAGCCTTTTGATATGTTTGGATAAGATATTGGGACTGCTTGGTATGGTTGGATTGGATACCGGGGGCCTCGGCTATGTTTCGGGGTGGTTTTGGATTATTTTTCCTTATTTTGCAACTACTGATGCTGGTGTCTGGTGTTGTTCTTCGCGAACGCGAATGGATTCACGCGTTCACGAAGAAGGGGACAATACCTCTTCACATGACCAAACTCTCTACACTGAAAAAACCCTACTCCGACAATGGCGGCAGGTACTTGAGCGGACCTCGAAAACCAGAATAACTACTAGATGAGCCTGGAACAGATGAACCCTAAACCGATGGAACACGAGATGAACTCTGAGTTGGGAGGGAACTTAGAGATGACTGACCCAGACGGGCACTGTATAAATCATGGCTAGTTGATGCACCACGATGAATCGGATGATCCATTTGAGCGGGCCTATAAGGACGATCCCTGCTGTGGTGGGACTACCCTCCAGAAGAAACACCGGTGAAACCACCCAAACCACGAGGTCTGTTGGTCTCCCTCTCCTCACGTTCCTGACTACGCACCTGCTCTAGCCGCCTAGCAATATCAACCACCTCATCGAACCTAGCACCTGATGCAATCCCCTGGGTTATGACAAAATGCTGTCCAAACTTGAGGCCATCAATGAACCTCCTAATCCGCTTCTCCCTATAGGTCAGTGGAACAAACCTCTCCAAGAAGAGAACTTAGAACTTGTGCCATGTAAGTGGCGCAGCCCCGACTGGCCTGCTCAACTCATAGGCTTCCCACCATCTGAAATCTGCCCCCGATAGCTGAAAAGTAGTAAATTTGACTCCACTAGCCTCCAGAATACCCGCCGCGCGAAGAATCCGCTGGCACCTGTCCAAGAAATCCTGAGCATCCTCCGACTCAGCCCCACTAAAGGATGGAGGCTTGAGCCTCCTAAACTGCTCTAGCCTATTCTGCTTTTCACCACTCGTTAGTGGACACACCTGGGCTTGAGCAGCTGGAACCGGCTGGACTGGTAGTACCCCTGGTGCCTAAAGTCCATGCACCACCTGCTCTGGAGTATGGGCGGCAGTAGTCTGAGCACCTCTCCTGGCCTGTGAAGTGGTTGGCATGGCCGGAACTGAAACTGCCCGACAAGGCTAGTGCATACAGTCAAAATCGGGGTCAGAGCCTCCTGAAGGCACGAGATTGAAAAGGGCACAGTTGGTGCCTGAGCTGGTCCCACCAGCTCAACCACATTTGGGATCTACTAGACCTACTCATGATTCGTGAGACCTATGTATCCTAGGATTTGTTACCAACTTGTTACGACCCAAAATCTCACATGTCATGATGGCGCCTATCGCTATTCTAGGCAAGCCGACAATCACAATAACCACGCATCATTAAATTAAAAACATAACAAAATAAGCTTAATGGTGAAAATCTCATAAATAACTGATAAGAATATACCGCGATCAAAATCCCCTAAAATTCGGGTGTCACGGAGTACATGAGAATCTAAATGACAATATAGTCTAATTGCTAAAAACAAGTGTCTAGAAGGATAGAACAGTGCAAATAAACTGAACAGAAGGAGAGTCAAGGTCTGCGGACGCCAAGACAGCTACCTCAATAGTCTCCAAACAGATGAAGCTCCACAGCTAGCATCATCGTGTCTAGAAGTACCTGCATCTGCACACGAAATGCAGAGTGTAGTATGAGTACAAGCGACCCAATATACTCAATAAGTAATAGCACTAACCTTGGAATAAAAGCAGTGACAAGCTCAGAAAGGTACGGCCCAGTCCAGATTATAACAATGCAGATATGACAAGAAAAATTATAGTAATATCTTAGAGAAAACTCATAATCGGTTGGTACACAGTATAAGAATGTAGACATGCTTTCAAGTTAACTGTTTAAGCTCAACACGGATAATATATGCCATGTATGATAGGTATGAAAAATGCTACATCTCTATATCTACATGTCAATATGCATGTCACGTGTAATGCATCACAAAGATGGCGTCACGTACTCCCACTCTCGGAGTACTCAATATGACTATCTCAACTCTCACTCATTACACTCAGTCATTCAGCATTGTACGGTACATGCGCTCACTGCTGGTATGTCACACTCTGGAGAGGCGGATCCTGCCCAAGCGCTAATAAAACCTACTACGGTGTGCATCCCAATGACATCATGAATCAATAATACCTGTTGCAGCGTGCAGCCTGATCCCATCATGAATCGATAAAACTTACTGCGACGCGCAACCTGATCCCATCAATATCACTCACAATCAGGCTTTCAGGATCACTAAGTCGTCAATCTCTCAAGACTCTCGGGCTTACAACACTCATGTCAATCAGCCGAAAATAAAGATACATGATGTAACAACAAATGATAATAGAGACTGAGATATGATATGCAAATTATGAATGCAACTGAGTAGATAACTGCAATTCAAGCAAATAACTCAACAATAAAAGGACGACCTCTGTGGGTCCCAACAATGCCAACATATCACTTAAACATGATTTCTAACATGAATCACTGCTAAATTTCTCTTACACATAGAGTATACATGAATAATAACAAGATTAGATGACTACACAATTTCACGGAATCAACCGAGTCATAATTACTACGGTGCACGCCCACACGCCCGTCATCTAGCATGTGTGTCACCTCAACAACTACCACATAACGCGTTTTTCAGGGATTCATACCCTCAGGACCAAGTTTAGAAGTGTTGCTTACCTCAAACCATGCAAATCTTTACTCCAACAAGCCCTTGACCTACGAATCGGCCTCCGAACACTCAAATCTAGCCCCAAACAACTTAACACAATCAACACAAGCTATAGGAATTAATTACATATGATAAAGCTAGGTTCTTTAACAAACGTAAAAAAGTCAACCCCGGGCCTACGTCTCGGAATTCAACAATATTAATAAAATCCGAACACCCATTCAACCACGAGTCCAACCATGTCGAAATTAGTCAATTCCGATCTTAACTCGACCTTCAAATCCTCAAATTATACTTTATGAAGTTTCTACAATTTTTCCTAATTTTTCCTACCAAAAACATTAAATAAATGGTAAAAACAATGATAGATTCATGTATGTTAGCCAAACCCGAGTTAGAATCACTTACCCCAACCAATTCCTTGAAAATCCCTCTAAGAATCTCCTCAATCCGAGCTCCAAAGTCCAAATGTAAAATAATACTCTAACCCTCATTTTTTGAAATCTTATATTCTGCCCAAATTCTCCTTTTCTCGATTGGGGGAAATGCATCGTGATTGCGAAGCACAAAAATGTAAGCTACCAAACTAACCCTTCGCGAACGCATAAACCCATGGGCGAACGGGATGCAGACAATCATCAACTTATGCGATCACGGACTCCTTCACGCGATCACGAAGAACAATCACGTGAACTTCCCAGCCTCCTCCTTCCTTCTTCGCGGACGCGACCCTACACACACGTTTGCATAGCACTAACTCCCCAAGCTTCACGATCGCAGACCCATTCTCGTGAACGTGTTGAACAAATTCCCCAGCTGCCAACAACAACTCTTCACGATCGCGTCTCCGTCTCCGCGATCGCGAAAGAGGAAAATAGCAACAGACATGACAACAATCCAAAAAGTCCAACAATGAGCTGAACATGATCCAAATCGCACCCGAGGCCCCCCGGACCTCAACCAAACATACCAACAAGTCCTAAAATATCATATGAACTTGCTCGAAGCCCTAAATCCCATCAAACAATGCAAAAATCACGAATCGCACATCGATTCAAGCCTAATAAACTTATGAACTTCTAACTTCCAAAACTAATTCCGAAACATACCAAACCAACTCCGATTAACCTCAAATTTGTCACACAAGTCATAAATGAAACAACTGACCTATTCCAACATCCAAAACAAAAATCCGCGGTCGCTAACAACAAAGTCAACTCTCGGCCAAACTTTTCAACTCTCCAAACTTCAACTTTTTTAACTTTCACTAATTCAAGCCAAAACCATCTACAGACCTCCAAATCAATATATGGACACACTCCTAAGCTAAAAATAACCATACAAGAGCTATCAGAACCATCAAAACTCTATTCCGGAGTTATTTACACATAAAACATCTGGTCTGCTCTTTCAGCTTAGGGATCCAATCTTGGGACTAAGTATCCCAACTTATTCCGAAAAATCCCCGGGCCCAAACCAACCACCCCAGCAAGTCACATAACAACAGTTGAACACAAAATAAGCAGTAAATGGAGAAACAGGGCTATTATACTTGAAACGACCTGTCGGATCATTACACTAAGCCAGTGGGAATGCCTTTGGTTCAAAATCATTGGCTACCATTGGTGGATGAACGGGCGCTTGATGACCTTGAGCTATCATTATTTGATAGATCGACTTATATATCTGTTCTTCACTTGGCCAGAATTGTCATTTTATTCATGATGAGATTGACGGTAGGAATATTCGCACTAGCTTTGTGCCTTCACATGAGCAATAGGCAGATATCTATACAAAGGCATTAGGAAAATCTCAGTATGTTTCTCTTCTATGCATGTTTCGCATTTGTAACCCGCATGCGCTGTTTAAGCAACTTGGAGCGGGGGGG
>MCJB01001080.1:145350-209033 GCA_002018475.1 Nicotiana obtusifolia | reverse complement strand
GGGGGGGGGGGGGGGGGGGAGGGGGGTTATTAAAGAAGCATGTATATGGGTGTATATATTTGTGTATGTTTAGGACTAGCAGAGCTTTCCTTTTTCATATTTATCAGGACTAGTTCTCCATATTTGTTAGGACTAGTTTTTCGTATTTGTTGGGACTAGTTTTCTATTTTTGTTAGGACTAAGGTTTACTATTTGATTTGGATATATACTCCTGTTAATCAATAGAAGAAGGCAAAAGCAACAAGAGCAACAACAAATTAATTGAAGAAAGAAGATAAATCATCCAAAATGGAGCTAATGTTCCCGGCCAAAATTTGAAGCTAGAAGCCTCCAAATCCAATCTCTATCGTTCAAATCCAAGATCAAAATGTTAGAAACACTAAATAAACATTGCAGCTCGATCCAACAGTGAACTAAGTGAAAAATGCAATTTGAAAAGGGTTGGTATCGCAAACATTTCTAGAGCAAAGGAACAAGGTTTTCTCTCGTATTTTCTCAAAATGGCTACTCTCTCAAACCTTTGTTATGTGCTAAAGTTTTTCAAAGACTAATAACAATGAGTTTGAAATAATTCTCCAGGGGTTGCTCAATTTATAAGCAACGAATGAAACTTTTTATTAAAGGTAAAATCAATTCTAAATAGGAATCAAAACTAATTTCAAGTAGGAATCAGATACCAAAGAGAATAGGATTTGGTCATTGAGCTTTTGATTGGAAAATTGGCATGGTCCAACAAACCCTCCCTCCATTCGAGGGGCCAAACGTTTCAAGTAGAAGGATTGTGGTCAAGCTTCATGTCCGTCAATTTTTTGCAAAACTCATGCTTATCTGCCATCACCGCTATTATTAGCATATCTGAAGGACTATCATCAATGTGCATTTTCTCAACCTCAAATATTTCCTCTTCCATTGTCTCTCTTATCTAATGATACTTTCTATTTATATATTTAATCTTAAAATAAGAAACAAAGTTCTTAGTGAAATAGATAGTACTTTGACTATCACAAAATAAGATATTCCTTGACTACTCAAAGCCAAAACAATTAATAAATTCCTTCGTCCAACTTAATTCTTTGGCACCTTTGGTGATAAGAATATATTTGACTTTTGTGGTAGACAGAGCTATGCACTTCTCTTGTCCAAAATGCAAAAAATAGCCCCTTGCAAAAGCGATCGAATAATCGGAGTGAATCTAGAATTATTAAGATTGCCTTCCAAATCAGATTATGTGTAATAAACAAGTTCTGATTTGTCATTACCAACGCATAACTCCAAACGTGTAGTACCTTTCAAATATCTTAATATACATTTTACTGGATCCCAATATCTCTTTTCAGATTTAAAAAGGATTCTACTAACAGTATCAATGGCATGTGCAACATCTGCTTTATTACAAACCACAACACATATCAAACTACTAACTATAAAAGAGTAAGTAAAACGAGACATGTTATTTTTCTCTTCATCAGTAGATGGATTCTGACTAGTACTCAATTTAAAGTGTTTAGCAAGAGGAGTACTAACCACTTTTGCATCTGTCATTTAAACCTCTTAAGTACCTTCTCGATATATTGCTTCTAGGATAAAAATAACTCCTTTTTTATTTCTTTTTCGGTGGATTTATATGCCCAAAATTTTCTTTGTTGGCCTCAAATATTTCATTAAAAATAATTTTCTCAACTGCTTTAAAAGGACTACAAGTCTATATTTATTCTTGCCAACAATAGGCATATCATCCACATAATGAAATAAGATTATAAAATCATCATAGAACATCGGAAAGAATGTAAGATAATCTGAAATGTTTACCTATATCCCTATTTTTCCATGACAAATTTAAATTTCAAGTACTATTGCTTTGGAGCTTGTTTTAAGCCATACACGCTCTTTTTTAATTTACAGACGTAACTTATCTTTCCTTAACTACAAAATCCTCGGGTTGCTCCCTCATCTAAATCACCATGAAAAAAGCAGCCTTGACATTCATCTACTCATCTCTAGATCTAGACTTGCGGCTAAGCCTAGTTTAACATGAATAGAAGACATATGTATAATAGGGAAGAAAGTTTCATCAAAGTCAACCCCCTTCTTCTGGCCAAAACCTTTTAACAACTGACCTCGCATTGTGCCTAGGTGCAAAAGTATGTTGATATTGCTTTACTCTGTAAAATCCGTTCATTTGATAAAGCTCTCTCACCTTTATGCAATTTCACTAACTCATATGTGTCGTTCACGAGTGACTTCATCTCATCATTCATTCCTTCTATCCACTGATTTTTGTGAGTATTTTGATTGGCTTCATCATAATTTTCTGGTTCACCTATGTTAGTCAAAAGTAAATAATCATGAGAGAATAACGTGTGAATTTTTGCTTCTCCTTGTAGATCTGTTAAGAGAGGTTTCAAGAGCATTTGAAGAGCTACTTGAGCATGAATTGGTTTTTATTCAACCACAAAATCATCAAATAGAGCATCCATGGGATATACACCTTGATGATCATTTTAATCTTGATCATCATCTTCATTATTCTCTTGGGTTCCTTCATGTACAATAGGTGCATTAGTAATACGAACTAGATCAATATCAACTAAAATCTCATTACTTTGAGAATTTGTGTTCAGTTTTGCCAATATCATCGATAGGGTGGTCTCAAAAGAACACTGCATCACAACTTCTAATAAATTTCTTATCAATTGGATCATAGAAACAATACACAAAATCATCTTAGCTATAACAAATGAAGCAGCATTGCTTAGTTTTAGCGTCCATCTTCGACCTCACATCTTTATGAACATGCACACAAGTTTCTACACTTAAAAACTCTCAAGTGATCATAAGAAACATCTTTAGTAAACCAAAATCTATATGGGAATCATCATCCAAAGCAATAGTACAAGAAAAATTGATAACAGAAGCGACATTGTTAAGTGCTTTTGCCCAAAAAGAATTTACAGGTTTAGCCTTTGAAAAGAAGAATCTAACTTTCTCAACTAGAGTTGTCTTCATCCTCTCTACCAAATCATTAAATTGAGCATCTTGGGTGGTGTTATCTTATGGCGAATCCCTTGTGCTCTGAAATTTATCCAAAGAACTACAATATTCATTACCATTGTCAACACTAATACATTTTTAATTTTTTTCATCTATCTCTCAGCTAAGTCCAGAAATTTCTTAGACACACCAAGTACTTGATCTTTGGATTTCAAAGGATATACCAAAGCTTGCGCAAGAATGATCCTCAATGAAATTCATAGAGTAATGTGTACCACCTTTTGACTTCACTTCCAAATGACTATTCATAGTGTACTAGCTTTTTTATATGCCAGTTAAGCGATGGACACACCTTTTCAGCATTGCTTGTTTAACTCCAAAAAGTAAATTTTTCTTAGCTAAATACGTAATAGCCATTTCGCTCGTATAACTTAGCTTTTTGTGCCACAATTCTAATAAAGTATCACTTTTCACTAAATTTACCAAATCACTAAAAATAGAGCCATGTGTCACATATAAATAAAAACACTTGACTCCTCGAGCCAGTACTAACAAGCCCTTGGTGAGTTTTTATTGGCCATTAAATAAGGCATTACGTAACCTCTAACTTATAGTCATCCCGAGGAGATCAAATTTGAGGGAAAGTCCGTAACATGTTTGACATTTTGAAGGACTACTGTTGAACAATTATTAGTATCTAAACATACTGTACCAACACCAAATACCTTAATTCGACTAGCATTGCCCATCTTTAACACTCCATAAATAATAGGAGTATATGATAAAAAGAGGTCTTTTATTGCGTGACATGTAAGGTAGTTCCAAAATTCACTATCCAACTCGTCTCGAGAGATACCAAATTGATGATATTTTCATCATAAGCGAAGAGAAGGTTATCAGGAACAATAACAGCCATATAATTCTCATTATTTTTAACTTTCTTTCCTTCTCAAATATTTTGATTCAACTTATCACAGAACTTTCTAGCATGTCCTTTCTTTGGATAATGGTTGTTTGGACAATTTTCTAACTTAGACCTTGATTTGCTTCTACTTTTACCTCGATTCCTCGAATCTTTTATTTCTTCTCAGTCTTCTTGTCACGATCCAAAATTCAATTAGTCGTGATGGTGCATAACCCTACCCGCTAGGTAAGCCAAAAAACTGTCAACACAACTTCAATCTAGTAATAATAGATAATGAATAAAATAATTAAACATTCTATAAAAATCCCAAGTGGTTGTAGTACAAATCATGAACTTCAAAGACTTAGAGTTTATAAAGCTGGAACGAAGTAAATACATCATCGGTTTGAAATATACATAAATAGATTTGCAAATCTAAAGCTACCAAAGGCAAGTGGCAGCTGTAACCGGAATACAAGTACCTCTACAATGTCAGCTCCCGCCACACACAATAACATTAGAATCAAGATCTGCATGCAAGGTGCAGAAGTGTAGTAGGAGTATAACTGACCCCATGTACTCAATAATTATCTTGACAAACCTTGGTAAAATAGTGACAAGACTTTGTAGTTAAAAGATACTCACTGATATGACTCATGCAGGAGAATTACAGTAGAAATAATACTAGAATATAACAGAGAAGAGTATGAGAACAAATATATGAAGCAGTAAATAATTACTAGAAGAAATCACGGTCAATGTTTCCCAATATCATAATCAATCCTTTCCATAAAACGATGACCATCAAACTATGGTAGTGAATCTAAAATATTCATAATAAGAGAAATGTGCTCAAGATAGCAAATCAAATACACGGCAACACCCTTCGTGGATTTATATCTTCCTCACCAAACATATGTATGATTGTACCAACCAGGTGAAAGAAATGCCGATAATAGTAACGATGAAGTGAGAAATACACATATAGCAATAACGAACAAGGCAGTACATGTGGACAACGGTAATAGACTAGGTGGGAGGTATATAAGTGATGATAGCAAATAAGATAACAGAACATAATATCACCAATTAATACGGTGGAATGCTCATACGAAAATGCAACAAATGAGAAATGGCATAGATGTAGATATGTATCAAACAAGAAGAAAAGCATGATCTTTATAAGATAAACAAAATAGAATACATGGATAACTAACATGGTAGAAGGCTTATACGAAAGTGCAACTAATGAGAATGGCATAAATGTAGATATAACAAACATGAAGGAAAGCATAATCTTGATAAGTTAAACAAATAGAAGGCATGGATAATACAACAACGATTTAGATAGAGGACAAAGACATAACAACAAAGACAAGTCATATAAAGAACATAGGTTCAACAGTGACAACTCAAGATAAGGGCATAATGTATAAACAATGGAAAAGACATCACAATATAATGCATGTCTCGTCCTTGCCTGCACTGAAATACCCTTCGTACCATGAACACATGATAATATAACAATAATGGTGCGGCTTCACCCTCCTTGCTTTTACTCTCGTCTTCACATGATAATGTAAATATAATGGCACGGCATCACCCTTCGTGTTTTACATTCTTCCTCACATGATAATGTTTATGAAATGGCATGGCATTACCCTTCGTGCTTTACACTCTTCCTCACATGATAATGGTATATGCAATGGCACGACATCATCCTTCGTGCTTTATACTTTTCCTCACCAAGCATATGTATATCAATAACAAGCAAGGTAGGAAGAATGAATATCATGAGTGATTAAGCAAATACTCCAAATGAACATCAAACACGACTTTCAAGCTTATAAAAACTCAATGAACCTCAAGAACCTTATTATTCAAATATCTCAACAAATCTAAAAAGCGATCTTCAACTGAAGTATATAATCCAATTATTTCAAGAATAGCGATCGTCGTGATGTATTAGTGATTAAGTATAGTGATGACCGAATGTAGTACATCAATAGTTTCACAAAAAGTCTTCAAATTTTAGACAAATTATAATAAGGCGAATCATGGTTTCTATCATTTAACATCAGTTTCATACTAATCAAGGAATTAAGTAAAACATGAAGTAAGAAGGTCACATACTCCAACAAATCACTAATAATCGTATAATCTATCCCCGAGCATGATTAACCCTGGCACATGCATATACGCTCATCACCTCATTTATGCATCACCCCTGCATGTTGCAAACAATATCAATTAGAAGAAAAAACTTTCCCAACAAAGTTAGGCAAGACGCTTACCTCAAACAAGCCAAATCGATACACGAGAAGCGACATCCCGCTCAAAATCGACCTCTGAACGACTCGAAACTATCTAAAAATAAGTCAAAATCATCAAATAATGCCATAGGAAGCAAACCCAAATGATAAAAGTTGAATATTTAAGCAAATACTCAAAGTCAACTAAAAAGTCAAATCCGAGCGCACACCTTAGAACCCGACAAAACTCATAAATTCTGACAACCCATTAGATTATGTGTCCAACCATATTAATTTTACTCAATTCTGACTCTGGATCAATGTTTAGAACTCAAATATTCACTTTAGGAAAGTTTAAACAATAACCCGCAATTGCTCTTTAAAATTCATAATCCAAATGCCAAAATCGAAGATATATTCATGAAATATAATAAAAATCGAGTAGAAAACACTTTGTAATGACCCTGCCGACTAATTTGAGTAGTTTAGCCCCATTTCCTATTTATTTCCTCTTCTATGTTATATTTCATTTATGTGACTTGTTGGGGTGGTTGGTTTGGTTTCGGGTGAGGTTCGGAGTGAATTCGGACACTTAGTCCCAAAGATTGAAGCTTTAGTTGAAAGAGTTGACCGGAATTTGACTTTTCTTTAAACGAAAACAAAACGGAGTTTTGATGGTTCCAATAGCTTCGTATGGTGATTTTGGACTTAGACGAATGTCCGGATATTTATTTGGAGGTCCGTAGATCGTTTTGGCATGAATTGGTGAAAATTGGAAAGTTGAAGGTTTGGAAGATTAAGAAATTTGACCGAGAGTTGACTTTATTGATACCGGGTCCAAATTTGGGTTTTGGAAGTTGGAATAGGACCTTTGTGTCATTTATGACTTGTGTGTAAAATTTGAAGTCATTTGGAGTTGGTTTGGTATGTTTCAGCATTAGTTTTAGAAGTTGAAAATTCATTTAATTTATTAGGCTTGAATCGATGTGCTATTCGTGGTTTTGTTGTTGTTTGATGTGATTTGAGGCTTCGAGCGAATTCATATTGTGTTTTATGACTTGTTGGTATGTTTGGACGTGGTCCCGGGGGCCTGGGATGTGTTTTGGATTAAGTTCGGACCATTTGTTCATGTTTTGAGATTACTAGTTTTCTGTGCTTGTGGTTTCATTCACTGCAATCGCGAAGGTCCAGCCGCAATCGCATACGGTCTTTGTTGGTAGATGGGAATTAGCTCTTCGCAATCGCATAAATGAGGACTCGTTCGCGGAAGGTTGGGATGTTATGCACAGCAAACGCGATAAATGTATCGCGATCGCGCGGAAGAAAAGGGAGACTGTGTTGAGGCACGCGTTGTTCATCGTTTTCGCGTGGAGTAGTCCGCGATCGCGAAGCGTTGGGATGTTCTGCCATGGAATTCCCGCTTGTAGTCACGCGATCACGTAGTATCTTTCTTGAGCTGATGGAGCTTGTTCTCCGTGATCGCGAAGGATTTTTCGCGATAGCATAGAGTAATCGTAGGTAGTAGATATTTAATTTCCAAATCGATGATTAGAGTTATTTTTCATCTTTTGAGCTAGATACCTCGGTTTTGGGAGATTTTGGAAGAAATTTTCAAGGAGTTGATCGGGGTAAGTATTTTTCACTCGGATTTGATTATTATACATGAATCCATCATTGTTCTTATCATTTAATTAGTTTTTTGAGTTGGGAAATTGGGAAATTTTGTATAAACTTCCTAAGCTATATTTTGGGGATTTGAAGATCAATTTGAGGTCAGAATTGAATAATTTTGGTATGATTTGACTCGTTATTGAATAGGTGTTCGGATTGTGTATGTTTGGTCGGGTACCGAGACACGTGCCCGGGGTTGACCTTTTGAGTTGGCTTTTTGATATTCTTCAAAGGTTGCAACTTTATCATCCGGAATAGTTTTTGATGGTTTGTATTTATGGTGTAAAGGTATACTGGCTTGATTCGATCCGTTCGGAGTTGGATATTCACGGAAAAAGCTTACTAGTGGATTGAGTTGGCTTGTTTGAGGTAAGTATCTTGTCTAACTTTGTGTGAGGGAACTACTCCTTAGTATTTGGGTTGATTCTGCTATTTTCAATATGTGAAAGTCGTGTATGCAAGGTGACGAGTGGATACACAGGCTATATGTTGTATTTTACCAGTTTAGGCTACTGGACTCTTTTCAGCCTTTAATTGAATTGTCATAGCATGTTATATTTTCATTGTTAGTTTATCCTTATATGTATTAATCTACCCTTACATGCCCTATTTGACATTGTTAACACTTATTTCACCTTTTACTTGTTACTTGCTCTTATATGCTTTAAGTTGAAGTTATTGTCTTCCTTATTGTCCGTTACTTCCTTAATTATTAAATTTGTTACTTTAAGTTGTTTTTTCCATGGAAGAGCTTCTTGTTGAGTTATCGGTGTTGAAGTTGTAAAAGTCGTGATCACATTGAGGAAAAGAGTTAATTGATGAAATACCATTCTTGTTGAGCTATTCAATTCCAGTTTGCTATAGTTCAGACTCTTGTACACATTGTGGTTGAGACATGGGCTATTTGTTGTGGAAATATTGGTATTGTTGATTTTTTTGGCAATTTGTGGCATATGGGCACATGTGGTGCGAGTTCTGATTTTGCTGTGATATTGATGCGCTTGAGGCGGTATAATAATAGGGGTTAATGTGCATGCAGCGGCATAAGGTGGGATTTATGTGCGTGTTGCTAGTAAGGAAATTACTTGAATCCACGCGGCAACATAAGGTGGGCTAAAGTGGTGTAGCTATTTCGGGAAAATGGTTTTCAACACTATCTAAATTTACGGCTCACGCAGTGGTATATGAAGTGATTATCATTATGATTATGAAATGAGATTCAAGCCGGTACCTCCATTGTTAATCCTATTGCTATCTTTCATTTACCTCACTTGTGTTTGTCTATATTATTTTTTTGGTATTCTTATTATATGTTCCTTCCTTGTTACCTTTCTTGCTTTAAATTCAATTGTAGCTTATCTTGTTGTATCTCTTCATTGCCTCCTTTCCTCGTTTTCATTATTATACTGTATTATACATGTTCAGCTTCTTTTCTTATCTTAGTAGGTGTCTTTACCTGATCTTGTCACTACTCTACTGAGGTCAGACTTGATACTTACTGGGTACTGTTGAGGTGTACTCATACTATGCTTCTGCACATCTTTTTGTGTAGATCCAGGTACCTCTTATAAGGCTAGGCACCAGTGAGTAGAGCTTTCAAATCGGAGAGTTCAAGGTGTTCTAGCCGGCGTTCGCAGGCCTTAAAGTCACCCTCTGTCCTTGTTTTTCTATTGCATGCTCTTTAATTAGAATGTTAACTATTAGGGATGTTTCAGTATGCTCGAGTAGAGCTTATGACTCAGTCTTACCAGATTTTGGGACTTATTGTCGATGGTATTGTTGAGTTCTATTATTTACTTAGATGGTTTAATTTGAAGTTCTGTTGTTATTTTTGCTACTTCTTCATAAATGTTAGGCTTACCTAGTCATGGAGACTAGGTACCATCATGACATACTAAGGTGGGAGATTTAGGAGCGTTACAAGTTGGTATCATAGCCCTAGGTTCATAGGTGTTACGAGCCATAAGCAGGTTTAGTAAAGTCTTGCGGATCTGTACGGAGATGTCTGTACTTATCTACGAGAGGCTATGGAACTGTTAGGAAACATCACTTCTTGATTCCTTATCGTGCAAACTGGTTAACTTTAGAATACTGAATCTTTATCTTTCTATTCTCTCACAGATGGTGAGGACACCCACCGCTGGTTCCAATAATCAGACACCCGTGCCCCCTGCTAGAGCCGCGAGAGGCCGGCGCTGGGCCAGACGCTGAGGAGGGGCACGTGGTGTAGCTAGAGTACCATCCCGCACTGCGACAGAGGATTCTCCAATACCTCCAGTTAGGGGGCAGGCACCTGAGGCGCCTGTTGCCACCCCTGCTCTTTAGGAGACCCTCGCACAGTTCTTGAGCTTGTTTAGTGCTCTAGCTCAGGCGGGGTTGATTCCACTGTCACTGGTCACATCTCAGGCTGGAGGAGGAGCTCAGACTCCCACGACCCCTACTCCAGCGTAGCGGGTCCATGTTGATCAAGTCCTAGAGGTATTACTAGTGTAGTGTAATGTTTCGGTTCAGCTCGAGGTTAGGGCAGTGGCATCTAAGGAGGAGCAACTTAGACTTGAGAGGTTCAAGAAGTATCTCCTCCTACTTTCAGTGGCCTAGATACAGAGGATGCACAGGGTTTCTTAGAGAAGTTCCAACGTATTCTCTACACTATGGGTATTGTGGAGACGAGTGGGGTTGCTTTTACTACATTCCAACTGTCAGGAGCAGCGTATCTGTGGTGGCGAGTATATGAGAAGGGTAGCCCAATCGATGCCGCTTCACTCACATGGACTCAATTTTCAAAGATATTCTTGAGAGAGTTTGTTCCTCAGACCCTTAGGGATGCATGGCGGAGCAGCTGCGCCAGGGTAATATGATAGTGTCAAAGTATGCTTTCCAATTCAGTGATTTGTCCAGACATGCACCTGCCTTGGTTTCTACAATCAGAGAGCGAGTCCGTCAATTTTTTGAGGGGCTCAACTATGGTATTAGATTCAGCATGACTCAAGAGTTGGAGGCAGATACCCCATATCAATAGGTGGTAGAGATCGCGCAGAGATTGGAGGGTATACGGGGCCGTGAGAGAGAGAACAGGGAGGCCAAAAGGCCTCAAGGTACTAGAGGATTTAGTGGTGGCCACGCTGCAGCAACAGCCCATCATGGCATGGGCTATGTGAGTTATCCAGTTCATTCAGCACTTCCAGCTTCTAGTGGTGCTCCGGCTACTTCCAGGTCTCAGGTTGCAATTATGCACCACCACTATCTAGCGCGCCTCCTACACGGGGTGCTTTCAGCGGTTAGTAGGCTCGAGTCAGTTTCAGCAGCCACGCCCACGAGATCTTGTTTTGAGTGTGGTGATACCCGTCATATGGTGAGGGACTGCCCAAGTCTCCGAAGGGGTGACCTCCACAGACTACTCAGGCTCCATGTATTCCACAGGGTCCACAGACTTCTCAGGCCATGGTTATTGCTCTAGTTGCCGCTACACCATGGCATCCAACTAGGTGATGGTAGGCTATAATTGCATATTTTAGTCACTTATCTCACTCTAATTAACTGCATTTATTCGTGTTTGAACTTTAATTGGTAGTGTTTTGCACTTATTGTGTCTTTTATGCCTTGTAGGTGTGATTTCGAGTTATGTAGATGTTGTGGAGCTAATCCGAGCTATTTGGAGCTTTGAAGTCTGAGTAAAAGCCCAAGGGATTAAGTCGGGATCGTGTTCGGGTGTTGAGGAACAAGTCTAGATGTCAAAAAATTAGAAAACAAAATTACTCTGAGAAAATTACACTACCGCCCCGCGCCATGCGTAGCGGGGCGCGGGGCGCTAGAGCAAAATTCTTGAAAAGTGAAAAAATCAGCTCTTTGGATTTTCCCACTAATGCCTCGCATGGGGCGTCACCCCATGCAGTGTGCCAGTGTATTTTTTACTAAGTAAATATCCTATTTCGGCTAGGAAAAGGTGATTTCGTCTGGGCCCGACCCTACTTGGTATAATACATTGAAAAACGTTATTTTCTGGACTTTTGACACATATTCGACCTAAGGAGGGTAAGGAGGAGTTTGAAGAGCAGGAGCACAAGGATTTTATTATTCCTTCCTCACTCAAGACACGAGTTTTGATTGAATTTATGTTTTCCTATACTTTTAACATTAATTGTGATGAATTTCTCCATATCTATGGAGTAGTTCTCTTTAGGGTTTGATGGATTTGGTATATTGATGATTGTTGTGAATTATAACTCTAGTTCAATGTATTAAAGCGTTTTTGGATGATTTAACTGCTGCATCTATATTTACTTGTTCATGTAATCAAGAGAGGCATAACTTGCGATATCTTTGCATTATCTTGTTGGTTGAGTTCATTAATTCTTCTTAGTAATCGAAAGAGACTAGTTGAATTATTGATTAAACCTAGTTAGGAGACCTAAAGACCAATCCACTACGCATTCTTGCATATCATCATGTACTTAAATTGGTTCATCTCGTGAGGTTAACATTTAATCGAGAGAGGAGTTTTTGCTGAACGTTTGAACTACTAATTGATTGAATTCAAGAGACTCACTTGAAACTTAAAAGTGAATTATCTAGAGTTAGATCCCACACAATTATCTTGCACCTATCCTATCAACCCCTATCTTCTCCTATTAATAACTTTCTTTGCTTATTCCTTATTTCGATTGTCATTAGTCAATAGCTTTAGATTCTTAATAAATTTTAGTTAGACATATAAATCTCAACTATTGATCATTTTGGATAGCAACCAAGCTAGAAACTACGAGAATACTGTTTAAATCCTATCCATGTGGATACGATATTATACTATACTATGTTTGATTGGCGAGCAAAATTTAAGTGTGTTTTGCGCTCGTCAAATTTTGGCGCCGTTGCCGAGATTTGCAATTAATAGTGTTTGAAATAGTTTGTAGTGTTAATTCAAGAATTATTTTATTTTTTCCTTTTTACGGTTGGTGTTCTTTGACTGTGCATAGGTTACAGTTTAAGATTGGTTCATGACTCGAGCTTCAACCAACCAAAGAAATCTCACCGAGATGTTAGAAAAGGTAGGCAATCTTTAACCAAAGAAACTATGGCTCGAAACGGTGATGATAATGTAGATTTGGCTGAAAGGAGGGAAGCCCAACAACGAGAAAAAGCTGCATGGGATGCTGAGAAAGCAGCTATTAGAGAAGCACATATTATCTATGAAGAAGAGAGGGGTCGGAGAATTGCTCAAAATCAACCCTTGGCTGCAGACCAGTTCAAAAATATAGCTCCCATGCCTGGGAGATCACTGAGTGATTATGCTAGAGCGGTCTACAATCAAGGCTTATCAAGTGTTAGACCTCCTCTTATTATAGCTAACAATTTTGAATTGAAGCAATAGTTGCTCCAAACCCTTTAGAATTATTGTGTCTTCAGAGGAAAGATGAACGAAGATCCAAACACACATCTAATGGACTTCGAGGAGATTATGAACACCCTTCAATACAATGGCATGGCACAACATGTAATTTACTTAAGGGCATTCCCCATCACACTCAAAGATTATGCAAAGCAGTGGCTTCGAAGCTTGCCCACGGGATCGAATAGAACATGGGAGGAGATGACTAGAAAATTTCTTGATTAATATTTCTCCTCAGCTAAAACGGGCAAGTTTAGAAGAGAAATTCAGAACTTCTGCCAGAAAGAGACTGAAACGTTTTTTGAAGCATGGGACAGGTTTAAGGAGATTGTAAGAAAATGTCAACATAGTGGAATTGAACTCTGAATGCAATTCCAGGACTTTTGGGATGGATTGACACCAGCCTCACGTAGAATATTGAGCAATGCAGCTGGAGGCCCTTTGATGAAGAAGACTCCAGAGAAGATAGTTACAATTCTTGATGAGTTGCTTGTAGATGCAAATCAGTGGCCCTCTAAGAGTGCTGAAACAAGAAGATCAACCGGTGTTCACCAAGTTGATTCTAATACATATGTGCAAGTACAGCTTGATGCAATGGCTAAAGAAATACGGAAGATGACCTTAGCCATGATACAAAGTGAGCCTCATGCAGCCTATGATATATGTGGAAGAGGACACCCTACTCTTGAGTGTCAAGCCTCAATTGAGGAAGTGAATGCTGTGGGAAATTACAACTTTAATGCAATGGGTCAGAAGTACCTCAATTTTTCATGGAGTTCACCTGGGGGTACCGCTAATGCATGGCAACAAAACAACCCCAGATTTCAGGGATAAGGAGCTCCTAGTTTTATGAATCAACCGAGGCAGCAGTTTCAACCCCAACAGCCCAATCAACCTAGATTAGAATATCTTATGAAGGCCTTCCTTGTAAAAACTGATGAAATATTTGAAGTACAAGGGGTAGCAATTTGAAATTTAGAGAAGCAAGTGGGACAACTTGCAACAATATTATCTGAGAGGGTTTTGGGCACTCCCCCAGCTGATACTGAAAGAAATCCCAAGGAAACAATGAATATTGTAACCTTGAGAAGTGGGAAAGTGTTGAATGACCCCACCCCAATCCAAAAATATGTGATACTCGAAAAAGAAAGTGAGGAGCTGTTGAAGAATGATGTTGATAACAAGAAGAAAGGCTCAATGAAAGCTAAGAAAAAGAAGAAGGAAGAAAAATCAAGAAGGGAGGAACATGAGGAGCGCATACATAGGCCTGCATACCTTTCCCTTAAAAACTATATAGAGAAAAGCTAGACAAGCAGTTTGAGAGATTTCTGGATTTGCTGAAACAGGTTCATGTGAATTTACCTTTCACAAAAGTTCTCTCACAAATGCCTTCTTATGCTAAATTCTTGAAAGAGATCCTTACTAAGAAAAGTAAAATATAGGAGACCTCAGTGGTTAAGCTCATAGAGCATTGTAGTGCGATATTGCAAAATAAACTCCCACAATAGTGTGGAGATCCGGGAAGTTTTACTATACCTTGCACTTTAGGAACTATTAATTTTGATAAGTCTGTATGTGATTCTAGTGCATCCATTAATTTAATGCCTCTATCTATTTACAGGAAACAAGAGAAGGAGATTGGAGAGATAAGGTCTGCACCAATATCTTTGCAGCTGGCAGACCAAACGACTTTAATACCCGAGGGGATAGTGGAAGATGTGTTAGTTCGGATGGATAAGTTCGTATTTCTTGTGAATTTTATAGTGGTGAATATGGAGGAGAACGAGGAGGTCCCCCTCATCCTAGGAAGACCATTCTTAGCAATGGGTAGAGCTATATTAGATATGCATGAGAGAAAACTCATGCTTAGAGTGGGTGAGAAGACCAAGACTTTCAAGATGGATGTAGAGAAGGGGGTGCAAAAAGGAAAACCAGCTGCAAGTGTTGAGTTGAAAGTGAAGGGCTCGAAAGAGAAGGCTGCACTGAGCGAGAAAGATAAGTGTTTGGTGTACCCCAAGAAGGCTGAGAAGAAGCTGTCTGCATGGATGTGTGCGTTAGTTTGGGTGCGAGGAATGGAGCCCGACTTCGACTCAGACCTAGATTAGATGTTCAGGGAAGTTTTGTTTACCTTATGCTTTTTAATTGTGTGTCATAGGGACATGACACGACTTAAAGTGTGGGTTGGGGGATATTTGTATGTATGTATGTATATTAGTTTTCTTTTTGTTAGTTATAGTAGTTGGCGAAAGATAATGTTTTTGAAAAAAAATCATAAAGAAATTTAAAATTTTCAATTTTTCCCTACGATGGATATCATTCAATAGGTTTTTTGAGGTATTAAAGTCGAAAGAAAAAGACATATTCTTTTGTTAGGTAGAGTAACAAGTCCCCCTTGGATTTCTAAGGATTTTGTTTAAACGGGGTGTAGTTAGTTTTTATTTTTGATAGGAGTAGGAAACCTTGTGCTATGACTTAGATGAAAGGCAATATCTCTTGACTCTATTATACCTTGAGAATAGTGTGAATGCTTTAGTATGACGCTTAGGCTCGATTTTTGACAGTTGTATAAGTACCTAAATTGTTTGATCTTAACTTTACTTGACTGTTTTGACTAGAATGTCTTGATGAGTTCGATCCCGAGTGAGTTATGTGTCATGTGTATGTGAGGTTTTGTGTTATTTTGTGCATTGCATTTTATATCTACAACATGCCCTGTGTGTTCGCGAAGCGAAATTGTAGTTGTATTCAGTCCTGGAAGTGATATAGGCAATGAGCATTTCATTGTTGAGCCAGTTATATGCTTTTATCCACCTAATTGTTATGTATTGTAGTTAACCCCTTTGAGTCTATAATCTTGTTTCTTAGGCAACCACATTATAAGCCTTATCCATTTGTTCGAATTGACCATCTATTTGAACCTTTTAACTCTCGTGAGCACTTGAATTTGGTATGAACTTTGTAAAAGTTGAAGTGTGGGGTGGTTGGTTTGGCTTTTGAGTAGAACTAATGAAATAAGGAGAAATGTGTAATGTATTGAAAAAGTAAGAGCCACTTGAATTGAAAGAGAAAAGAAAAAAATGTTGTATCGTTGTGCAAAATATTCTTTGATAGTGGTGACTCTTGAGGTAATTATGCTTAAAGAAGTAGGGAGTTAATGTATATTGATGTGAAGGTGGAGTTTTGGTTTGGCATATGTGTGGGGCTTTGAACAGTGAAATGTATGTATTAAAGTGTTTAGGGAGGTGTAGTCACTCTTATATCTAAATGTATCCTACCCGTCCTACTACCTACATTACAACAAAGTAATGTCCTACTTGATCCTTGACTGAATGGGCTCGATTAGTTGAGCAGTACACTACGGGCAAGCTTATGGTACATCTTCTGTGGCACATGAATGTTGTTCTGAGAGTGAGAATTCTTTCTATCTTGAGTTCTTAATTGTTCTTAATTTCTATTTGTGTGCAATTACTCTCTTTTGTTGTGTGAGGGCACTTAATTCATGAAGGAAAGGTAATGTCGTTGACCTCTGTGTTAGAATAAGTGAGCGGGTTGTGAAAACTGCGTGGTGCTTTTTAGTCAAATTTTGAGGCTAGGTTGTTACGGAATTGTACTTAATCTGTATTAAATGTTCTTGGTGTGATGAGTTATGAGAGTTATTGAAAAAGGTCGTGTTCTATGTGAAGTGTAGTTGGATTGCTCGAGGACGAGCAATGGTTTAAGTGTGGGGTGTTGATGGTAGGTTATAATTGCGTATAGTAGTTGCTTATGACACTCTAATTTAGTGGACTTTATTCGTGTTTGAACTTTAATTGGTAGAGTTTTGCACTTATTGTGTGTTTGATGCCTTGTAGGAGTGATTCCGAGCTATGTAGATGTTGTGGATCTAATCCGAGCTATTTGGAGCTTTGAAGTCTGAGTAAAAGCTCAAGGGATTAAGTCGGTGTTGTGTTCGGGGGTTGAGGACCAAGTCTGGATGTCAAAAAATGAGAAAACAAAATTACTATGAGAAAATTATACTACCGCCCGCGCCATGCGTAGCGGGGCGGGCCGCTAGTGCAAAATTCTTGAAAAGTGAAAAAATCAGCTCTCTAGATTTCCTCACTGATGCCCGCATGGTGCGTCGCCCTATGCGGCGCACCTGTGTTTTTTTACAAAGTAAATATCCTATTTCGGCTAGCAAAGGTAATTTTATCTGGGCCCGTCCTTACTTGGTATAAATACATAAAAAAAATATTATTTTCTGGACTTTTTGACACATATCGACCTAAGGAGGCTAAGGAGGAGTTGCAAGAACACGAGCACAGGGATTTCTTCATTCCTTCCTCAATCAACACTGAGTTTGGATTGAATTTATGTTTTCCCATACCTTAACTTTAATTGTGATGAATTTCTCCATATTTATGGAGTAGTTCTCTTTAGAGTTTAATGGATATGGTGTATTGATGATTGTTTGTGGATTATAACTCTAGTTTTATGTATTCAAGCATTTTTGGATGATTTAATTGCTGCATCTATATTCACTTGTTCATGTAATCGAGAGAGGCATAACTTGCGATATCTTTGCATTATCTTGTTGGTTGAGTTCATTTATTTTTCTTAGTAATCGAAAGAGGGTAGTTGAATTATTGATTAAACCTAGTTAGGAGAATAATCGGAAGAGGTTTTCCTAAAAATCAATCCACTATGCATTCTTGCAAATCTTCATATGCTTAAATTGGTTCATCTCGTGAGGTTAAGACTTAATGGAGAGAGGAGTTTTGTTGAACATTTGAACTACTAATTGAGTGAATTCGAGAGACTCTCTTAAACCTTAGAAGTGAATTATCTAGAGTTAGATCCCACACAATTATCTTGCACCTATCCTATCAACCCATATCTTCTCCTATTGATAATTTTCTTTGCTTATTCCTTGTTTTGATTGCCATTAGTCAATAGCTTTAGATTCTTAATTAAGTTTAGTTAGACATCTTATAAATCTCAACTGTTGATCATCTTCGATAGCAACCAAGCTAGAAACTACGATAATAGAGTTTAAGTCCAATCTCTGTGGATACAATATTATACTATACTATATTTGATTAGCGAGCATCATTTAAGTGTGCTTTGCGCTAGTCACTAGGGTGGAGGTCAGGCGGTTAGGGGTCGCCCTAGAGGGGGAGACCAAGCCAGATGCTATGCTTTTCCAGGTAAGGCAGAGGCGGTGCATCAAACGAAGTTATCACATGTATTGTTACGGTTTGTCATAGAGATGCATCGGTTTTATTTGACCCAGGATCCACTTACTCATACGTATCATCTTACTTTGCTCCGTATTTGGGTATATCTCGTGATTCCTTGAGTTCCCTTGTGTATGTGTCCACGCCTGTGGGAGATTCTATTGTTGTGGACTATGTGTATTGGTGTTTAGTTGTTATTGGTGGTTTTTAGACTAGAGTGGATCTATTGCTGCTCAGTATGGTAGATTTTGATGTTATGGGCATGGACTGGTTGTCGCCCTATTATGCTATTCTGGATTGCTCGCCAAGATGGTGACATTCGCTATGCTAGGTTTACCATAGTTGGAGTGGAGGGGTACTTTGGATTATGTTCCTAGTAGGGTTGTGTCTTTCCATAAGGCACAACGGATGGTCGAGAAGCGGTGTGATGCATACCTAGCATTCGCGAGAGATGTCAATACTGATACTTCTACTGTTAAGTCAGTTCCGATAGTGAGAGACTTCCCAGATGTGTTTCCAGCGGATAACCCAGGCATGCCACCCGATAGAGATATCGATTTTGCTATTGACTTGTTACCGGGCACTCAGCCTATTTCTATTCCACTGTATCGCATAGCCCTAGTGGAGCTGATGGAGTTAAATGAGCAACTGCAAGATTTGCTTGATAAGGGTTTCATTAGGCCTAGTGTGTCACCTTGGGGTGCTCCGATTTTGTTTGTGAAGAAGAAGGATGGTTCTATGCGTATGTGTATTGATTATCGGCAGTTGAACAACGTTACGGTGAAGAACAGGTACCCGTTACCCCACACTAAAGACTTATTTGATCAATTACAGGGTGCTAGGGTGTTTTCAAAGTTGATTTATGGTCAGGGTATCATCAGTTGAAGATTCAGAATCTGTATATTTCGAAGACTGCATTTAGGACTCAGTATGGTCACTACGAGCTCCTTATGATGTCATTTGTGCTAACCAACGCCCCAGCAGCATTTATGCACCTGATGAACAGCATAGTCCAACCATATCTCGATTCATTCATTTTTGTATTCATTGATGATATTTTGGTGTATTCCTGTAGTCGGAAGAATCATGAGCAGCATTTGAGTATTGTGCTCCAGACCTTGAGAGAGAAGAAGTTGTATGAAAAATTCTCTAAGTGTGAATTCCGGCTTGATTTAGTGGCATTTTTGGGTCAAGTGGTGTCGAGTGAGGGGATTAAGGTAGATCCAAAGAAGAGTGAAGCAGTAGAGAGTTGGCCCAGACCGTTTTTAGCTACTGAGATCTGAGTTTCCTTGGTTTGGCCGGGTATTATTGCCGTTTTGTAGAGGGTTTATCATCCATTGCTACACCTATGACCAGATGGACCCAGAAGGGTGCTCCTTTCCAAGAGTGCGAAGAGTGTGAGGAGAGCTTTCAACAGCTCAAGAGTGCTTTGACTACAGCCCCGGTGATAGTATTGCCTATGGGTTCGGGTCTTACACTGTATACTGTGATGCGACGCGTGTTGGCCTTGGCATGGTATTGATGAAAGATGGAGGGTAATTGCCAATGCATCTCGGCAGTTGAAGGTCCATGAGAAGAATTATCTAATCCACAACCTGGAATTGGCATCTATTGTTCATGCCTTGAAGACTTGGCGGCACTATTTGTACGGTGTCCATTGTGAGGTCTATATTGAAAACCGGAGTCTCCAGCATCTATTCAAGCAGAAAGATCTTAATATACGGCAGGGAAGATGGTTAGAGTTGCCTAAAGACTATGATATCACTATTATATATTATCTCGGGAAGGCTAAAGTGGTGTTCGATGCCTTGAGTCAAAAAGCGGAGAATATGGGTAGATTAGCATATCTACCGGCAGTGGAGTGGCCACTAGCCATTGATGTTGGGGCCTCGGCTAATCAATTTGTTAGATTGGATGTTTCGGAGCCTAGTCGAGTTCTT
Organism: Nicotiana obtusifolia; assembly: GCA_002018475.1. Taxonomy (NCBI): domain Eukaryota; kingdom Viridiplantae; phylum Streptophyta; class Magnoliopsida; order Solanales; family Solanaceae; genus Nicotiana; species Nicotiana obtusifolia. Next base: position 188,673 of record MCJB01001080.1, on the reverse strand, counting down.
GCTGGCGTGGTTTCTTGATCTTCTTTATATGAACATATCAGGTAGCGTCAGTATAACGACCCCCATTTGTTTGTCCTTAACGACATGGTACAGCATGGCAATGTCAAGGAGGTTCTATAGGAGATGACGGTGTTTGCGGATGCAAGGTCGGTTATGTGTGCCCAATGTGGATGGGTTACATGAGTTGACTATTCAAGAGGCCCACAATTCGCGGTACTCGATTAATTTGGGTGCCGCTAAGATGTATCAGGATTTGAGGTAGCACTATTGGTGGAGGAGAATGAAGAATGACATAGAAGAGTATGTAGCTCGGTGCCTAAATTGTCAGCATGTGAAGTATGAGCACCAACGGCCGGGAGGGTTGCTTCAGAGACTTGAGATTCCCGAGTGAAAATGGAAGCGGGTCACCATGGACTTCGTTGTTGGGCTCCCATGGACTCAGAAGAAATTTGACGATGTATGGGTGATTGTGAATAGCTTGACCAAGTCGGCTGATTTCATTCTGGTGGTGACTACCTATTCTTCAAAGCAGCTGGCTCAGATCTATATCCGCGAGATTATCCGACTTCATGGTGTGCAAGTATCCATTGTCTTTGACCCGGGCACACAGTTTACATCACAGTTCTAGAGAGTCGTATGTTGCAAGTTAGGCACACGGGTTGAGTTGAGTACAACATTCCACCCCCAAAAGGACGGACAGTCCGAGCGCACCATTAAGATCTTAGATGATATGCTTCGTGCATGTGTTATGGATTTTGGGGTTTCTTAGGATCAGTTCTTGCCGCTTGCAGAGTTTGCCTACAACAACATCTACCAGTAGAGTATTCAGATAGCTCCTTATGAGGCCCTATATGGGAGGCAATGTCGTTCCCAGTTGGTTGGTTTGAGCCGAGCGAGGACAGATTGTTGGGCACAGATTTAGTTCGAGAAACCTTGGAGAAGGTCAAGTTGATCTAGGATCGGCTTCGTACAACACAGTCTACATAGAAGAGTTATGCTGATTGAAAGGCACGTATTGTAGCAATGGTTGGAGAGCGAGTTTTGCTTTGGGTTTCACCCATGAAGGGCATGATGAGGTTCGGGAAGAAGGGCAAGATGAGCCCTAACTATACTGATCCTTTTGAGATCCTTGAGAGAGTGGGTGAGATGGCTAACAAGCTTGCATTGTCTTCTAGTTTATTTGCACTTCATCCGGTGTTCCATATTTCCATGCTTTAAAAGTATCACGGTGATCCATCCCATGGTTTAGATTTCAGCTCAGTCCGATTGGACAAGGATTTGACTTATGTTGAGGAGCCGGTGGCTATCTTGGACAGGAAGGTCTGAAAGTTGAGGTCAAAAAATAGTGCTTCAGTAAAGGTTCGATGAAAGGTTCAACCAGTCGAGGAGGCGACTTGGGAGACCAAGAATGATATGCGTAGCCGTTATCCTCATGTTTTCACCACTTTATGTATGTCTCCATACTCATTCGAGGATGAACGTTTGTTTTAAGAGGGGGAGGATGTAACGACTCGCCCGGTCGTTTTGAGTATTTTAGCCTTGTTCTCCTGTTTAATACCTCCTCTATGTATATTTTGGTTATGTGACTTGCCAGGGAGGTTGGTTTGTTTTTGGGTGAGGATCGGAGTGAATTGGGACACTTAGTCCCAAAGTTAGAAGCTTAAGGTGAAAGAGTTGACCGGAGTTTGACTTTTGTATAGACGACCCCAGAATGGAGTTTTATTAGTTTCGATAGCTTTGTATGGTGATTTTTGACTTAGGCGTATGTTCGGATATTGATTTGGAGGTCCATAGGTCGTTTTTGTTTTAATTGGCAAAAGTTGAAAAGTTGAAGGTTTGGAAGATTGAGAAGTTTGACCGGAAGTTGACTTTATTGATATCGGATCCGGATTTGGGGTCTGGAAATTAGAATAGGACTGTTGTGTCATTTATGACTTATGTGCAAATTTTGAGGTCATTTGGAGTTGGTTTGTTATGTTTCTGCATTAGTTTTAGAAGTTGGAAGCTCATTAGTTCATTAGGCGTTAATCGATGTGCGATTCATGGTTTTGGTGATGTTTGATATGATTTGAGGCTTCGAGCGAGTTTGTATCGTGTTTTAGGACTTGTTGGTCTATTTGGACCATTTGTTTATATTTTAAGATTGTTGGTTTTCTGTGCTTCTGGTTTCCTTCATTGCGTTCGGAAAGGTCTAGCCGCGATCGCGTAGGGTCCTTGTTGGCAAATGGGCATTTGCTCTTCGCGATCGCATAAATGCGTCCGTGGAAGGTTGGGATGTTTTGCACATCGAACGGGGGTAACGTATCGCGATCGCCTAGAAGGAAAGGGAGAATATGCTGAGGCACACGTTGTTCATCGCGTTCGTGTGAAGTAGTCCGCGACCGTTAAGCCTTGGGATGTTCTCCCATCGTGTTCGCATCTGTAGTCACAGAACCGCGTAGTGTCTTCTATGAGCGGATGGAGCTTGTTCTCCACAATCACGAAGGATTTCCGCGATCGCGTAGAGTAATCACTAGGCTACAGATATTTAATTTCCAAATTGAGGGTTAGAGTTATATTTCATCTTTTGAACTAGAGACCTCGGTCTTAGACGATTTTGGAAGGGATTTTCAAGGAGTTGATTGGGGTAAGTGTTGTTTACTCAGATTTGATTATTATACATGAATCCATCATTGTTTTTATCATTTAATTAGTGTTTTGAGTTGGAAAAATTAGGGGATTTTGTGAAAACTTCCCATGCTATATTTTGGGGATTTGAAGGTCCATTTGAGGTCGAAATTGAACAATTTTGGTATGGTTGGACTCGTTATTGAGTGGGTATCCAATTTTGTAATTTCAGTCTAGTTCCGAGACGCAAGTCCGGGGTTGATTGATGGTAGGCTATAATCTCAGGTTTTAGTCACTTATTGCACTCTAATTTACTTTACTTGTGTTTGAGCTTTAATTGATAGTGTTTTGCACTTATTGTGTGTTTTATGCTTAGTAGGAGTGGTTCCGAGCTATGTAGATGATAAGGAATGAATTTGAGTAATTTGGATCTTTAAAGTCTGAGTAAAAGCCCAAGAGATTAAGCCAGAATCGCGTTCGGTGGTCGAAAATCACATCTAGATATCAAAAAGCGAGCAAAATTCTGTACTCTGAGAAAACCTCACTAGTGCAGTGCATGGGCGGCGCGTGGGGCACCGCAGCTGCCCATTTTCTTGCTGTCTGTCATAAATCAACTCTCTGGATTTCCCCACTATATTCACGCATGGCGCGTCGCCCCATGCGGCGCGCCTGTGCAAATTTTACAGAGTGAAAAACCCATTTCGCCTAGGAGAAGGTGATTTTGTCTGGGCCCAACCCTACTTGGTATAAATACATGGAAAAATTTTATTTCCTGAACTTTTGACACATATTCGACCTAAGGAAGCTAAAGAGGAGTTGGAAGAACACGAGCACAAGGATCTCATCATTCCTTCCTCACTCAAGACTGAGTTTGGATTGAATTTATATTTTCCTATACTTTAACTTTAATTGTGATGAATTTCTCCATATCTATGGAGTAGTTCTCTTTAGGTTATGATGGATTTTGTGTATTGATGATTGTTTGTGGATTATAACTCTAGTTTAACGTATTGAAGCGTTTTCGGATTATTTAACTGTTGAATGTATATTTACTTGTTCATGTAATCGAGAGAGGCATAATTTGTGATATATTTGCATTATATTGTTGGTTGAGTTCATTAATTCTTCTTATTAATCGAAAGCGGCAAGTTGAATTAGTGATTAAACTTAGTTAGGAGAATAATCGAAAGAGGTTTTCCTAAAGACCAATCAACTACGCATTCTTGCATATCTTCACATGCTTAAATTGGGTCATCTAGAGGGGTTAAAACTTAATCGAGAGAGGAGTTTTAGCTGAAGGTTTGAACTAATAATTCCCAAACAATTATCTTGCACCTATCCTATCAATCCCTATTTTACCCGTTGATAACCTTCTTTGTTTCGATTGTCATTGGTCAATAGCTTTAGACTCTTAGTTAATTTTAGTTAGAAATCATATAAATCTCTATTGTTGATCATCTTGGATAGCAATCAAGCTCGAACTACGAGAATACTATTTAAATTCAATCCTTGTGGATACGATATTATACAACTATATTTGACTAGCGAGCAGAATTTAAGTGTGTGTTTTGCACTCGTCATTTACTTTTTGAGTTAACTTTTTGATTTTCTTTAAAGATTGCAACTCTATTATCCGGAATAGTTTTCTATGGTTTGTATTTATGGTATAAAGTTATTCTGGCTAGATTCGAGTCGTTCGGAGTTAGATATTCGCGGAAAAGGCTTACTAGTGGATTGAGTTAGCTTTTTTGAGGTAAGTATCATGCCTAACTTTGTGTGGGGGAACTACCCTTAGGATTTGGTGTTAATTTTCCTATTTGTGATATGTGAAAGCCGCGTACGCAAGGTGACGAGTGGGTACACGAGATATATGTTGTATTTGACTGGTTTAGGCTATTGGACTCTTTTCATGACTTTAATTGAATTGTCATAGCATGTTATATTTTCATTCTTAGTCTATCCTTGCATGTATTAATCTACCCTCACATGCCTTATTTGACATTGTTAACACTTGTTTCACCTTTTACTTGTTAATTGTTCTTTTATGCTTTACGTTGAAGTTATTGTCTTCTTTATTGTCCGTTACTTCCTTAATTGTTGAACTGGTTACTTGAAGTTGTTGTTTCCATGGAGAAGCTTCTTGTTGAGTTATTGGTGTTGAAGTTGTAAAAGTCGTGATCACATTGACGTAAAGTTGTTAATTTTTAAAATACCATTCTTGTTGAGCTATTCAATTTCAGTTTGCTATTGTTGAGACTCTTGTACACATTGTTGTTGAGCCATGGGCTATTTGTTATGGAAACATTGCTATTATTGATTTGGCAAGTTGCAGCATATGGGCAAATATGGTGCGAGTTGTGATTTTGTAGTGATATTGAAGCGCATGCGGCGGTATAAGGATAGGGATTAATGCGCATGCGGCGGCATAAGGTGGGATTTATGTGCGTGTTGCTAGTAAGGGAATTACTTGAAGCCACGCGGCGACATAAGGTGCGCTAAATACGTGTAGCTATTTCAGAAAAACTATTTTCATAATTATTAAATGTAAGCCTCACATTGTGGTTTAAGGAAAGATTGTTATTGTGATTGTGAAATGAGATTCGAGGCGATACCTCAATTGTGATTCTTGTTGCTATATTTCATTTTCCTCACTTGTGTTTGTCTGTATTGTTTTATTGGTATTCTTATTATGTGTTCCTTCCTTGTTACCTTTCTTTCTTTAAATTCAGTTGTAGCTTATCTTGTTGTATTTGTTCATTGCCTCCTTTTCTCGTTTCTGTTATTATTGTATTATGCTTGTTCAGCTTCTTTTCTTATCTTAGTAGGTATCTTGACCTGACCTTATCACTATTCTACCGAGGTTAGGCTTGATATTTACTAGGTACCGTTGTGGTATACTCATACTATGCTTCTGCACTTTTTTTTGTGCAGATCTAGGTACCTCATACTAGGCTAGGCACCAGTGAGTAGCGCTTTCATATCGGAGACTTCAAGGTATACCTGTCGGCTTTAGCAGGCCTCGGAGTCACCCTCTGTCCTTGTTTTCCTATAGCATACTCTTTATTTAGACAATGATGTATTAAGGTTGTTTCGGTGTACTCATGTAAAGTTTGTGACTCAATCTCACCAGATTTTGGGAGTTATTATCGGCGGTATCATTTAGTTCTATTATATTAGTTAGATGGTTTAATTTGAAGTTTTGTTGTTATTTTCGCTACTTTTTCATATATGTTAGGCTTACCTAGTCGTAGAGACTATGTGCCATTATGACATCCCACGGTGGGAGATTTGGGGTCGTGACACACTTACCCCAATCCATGTGGTGAAAATCACCTCCAAAATTGCCCAAATCCCAACTCCATAGCTCAAAATATGATAAAATGACCAAAACCTTCGAAATAGAGTACCTTATAACCACTGCCCATGAGAGCTCTATGCGATCGCCGAACCAGCTTCGCGATCACGAAGCACAAAATCCACTATCCTCAAATTTCTCTTCGGGTTCGCGGCACATACCATGCGAACGGGACTCACCGCTGACAAAGAACTTCGCAAACGCGGCTCCCTTTACGCGCACACGATGAAGAAGGCCTCCAGCTCCAGCTCCCAGCTCACACTACGCGACCGCGATTCCACATTTGCTAACGCGAGGAAGACTAGTCCCAACTCTATGCGAACGCGGTCGACCAGTCGCGAACGCGAAGAAGAAAAATACCCATCTCCATAATTCCTCTATGCGATCGCGAGCCTAGCTCCCGATCGCGATGCTCTGTAGACACACCAGCAAATCAGCAATACAAAAACTACCGAACCATGTCTGAAACTCACCCGAGCCCCTCGGAACCCCTTCCCAACATACCAACAAGTTCCAAAGCATAATACGGGCATACTCGGAACATTAAGTCACACATAATAACATCAAAAAACTGAATCACACCTCAAATCAAACTTGAAGAACTTTTGAACTTTCAACTTCCAAAACTCGTGTCGAACCATACCAAATCAACTAGGAATGATCTTAAATTTTTCACACAAGTTCCAAATGACATAACAAACCTATTCCAACTCCCGAAACAATAATTCGAACCCGATATTATCAAAGTCAACTCTCGGTCAAATTTATGAACATTCCAAACCTTTAAATTTCTAACTTTTACCAAATAGTGGCGAAACCTTTTAGAAACATCCAAATGGAAATTCAGACATACGCTCAAGTCCAAGATCACCATCCGAAACTAAGGGAACCATCAAAATTCCGACTAGTGTCAAATACAAAAAAGTCAAACTTGGTCAACTATTCCAACATAAAGCTTCTAACATGAGATTTTGTCTTCCAAATCAATTCCAAATAACCTGAAAACCAAAACAGATGATTCCCACGAGTCATAATACATCATGGAGCTACTCAAGACTTCAAACAACCTAACAGAATGCAAATGCTCGAAACGGCCAATTGGGTCATTACATTCTCCACACTGAAGTATACGTTCGTCCTTGAACGTACTAAGAGTCATTCCAAATCCATCAAATCACTATGTAATCTCATCATGCACATAGCCGTGGGTGATCCCATGTCACCCCAATCCATGCAAGCCTGACAACACAACTTAACTGAAGATCCTACTTCATCCTTAACTCATAAACCTTAGGACCCAATCCTCAACACCTGAAACTCATCATAAGACCCGAATCGCGCATCAACAGACTATACAAGTTTGAACAAGCCGAATCAAGCCACAACCTTAACCTTGATCACATAATACTCCACATAACTCAGATACCCCGTAGCAATAACTTCCGACCAGCATAGTTGACCGACAATAATCTCGGTACCAGTAATACACTTCATATCAAATAAAACCTCGTTCGCAATGCTGCTAGTAAATTAAGCAGAAACTCATAACCACCCATGACATCAACAGGCCAAAAAGCTCTCTCATCCGACAAGAACCATTACCCATTCTGAGACGAAATATGGTATCATCCTTCCAAACACTCCTTCTCCCAACAAGATGGTGCAAACCTCAAGTCTATAAACCTCATCTCAGCCAATACAAGCAGCCCAACTGACAATTCACACCAAAAGCCATATGGAGCCCCACAATATGCAGTCCGTACACCAAATAAGTAATAATTCAGAAATAACAGATAATAATAAGAAGTTTTAATAAGAGTCTACCAAGCAAGTTAAGAAAGCGAGGTAATAGTTATATCTTCCTATGAACTATTTTCCACAAAGTAAAAGCAAAACACACGAAATAAGCAAAAGGAAATACATCTCATCATTGTACCATTGCGGCGTAAAACCTGATCAAATCTTATCAATCCACATAGGTGTACCCATCGAGCCATAATGCTCGGGTTCACAAATCACATGTGCGTCAACATCAAGCACGATAGAGTGCACAAATATAACTGTGGGAAGATGATTAGGCATAAAACAATATTGAGAAAGACAAGCACAACTATGCTGCAATAAGCAAACCAACATCATGAGAGCCATAACGCTATAAGGCCTAAACAAAATTACAACATGCATGCGAATAATCATGTAATCCTCACAACCTGTCATAGCATAAGAGAGAACACATAACCTAGACCAGGGCGCGAATAACATTCATTTCGCCCGATGATATACCTGCTGTAATAGTAGCATAGGAGCAACCAAATCTGATCTGATATAGAATACACATTCTCTGCTTAAAATAGCCCCCAAGCCAAATTCCGATCATTCCCATATAGGTAAATAACCTTCCAAAAGTCCACAGCAACCTATGCATAACACATATCATCAGCTATCCAATTCTTAATATATCATCACAGTTCACAACCAAGAGATAGTCTACCTGCGAGAACATCCAGTCTTTAAATCTCTAGAATAATGGAATCTTCATATTCAATCCCAATTCCACTAAGCAAATGGACAACACATCACTCTTGCACAATCATCTCGCGGAGGATACCCACATAAATCTTCTGTGCCACGTAGAAAAACCTGAACCTCATCATCCCAAAACTAGGCGATCATCATAACACTAGTCAAGTACCTGCTAGTCGAAACACGAGGTGCCTTCTGAAATGAACACCCTTCACAAGTGGTACCCAATCGTGCCAGTATTCTCTTAAACACTTGAAATCATCTGTGCCATCTATAACTTGTGATCTTCCACTTCGAAACTAAACCACAACCTTGTGCTCTTAACTTTTAACCCCACACAGCTAACCGCGACTATCATGCTAACTTGAGAAAAGTATGAATATCTCATAATCAACTCTAAATCACAAATAGGACGAACAACTCATCAACCGATAACTTTCCATTCAACCCAATCTAGGAGGACATCACCATGCGCAATATACCTTCAATACATGTAGAAAACATCAACTCTGGGTTTTGGCCATAACTATGGTGAATTATTCATAAATCCTTAACACATAATCAAGTCATCAGAACTGATCTCCTCTAACTCAAACGAGTCTTGAAGACCGCCAACCCAAAAGTAACTCAATCTGATAGGCTCGCTTTGAAGGAACCTTCGCGAATCCGAAGCCGTCTCTTGCATCCCTCTAATATTGCCATGTATAATCATTCTTGACATAGAAATATAGCGGATCTGGTCACCATTCGCTGCCAATCTGAAACCCTATCCATACACAAATTCAAGAGTCCTTAGATGCCATATATGATCTAGAACTCATCAAAACCTTCTTGTTAGCCCATTTACCTTGCTCTAATCTCCAATAGACAACTAATACGCACCGAGCAACCCGCGCTTCACCAACACATGAATATTCAAAGAAACAACCAAGCAATCCCTCAGCCTGAAAACTGATACAATGTATGATCCTGCAATCCAATCGTCGATAGCAGACTCCCCCACTTACCTCAAAGCCATAGAACACATCGTTGGTAATCCACAGTTCCATATCTTCATAGATGCCTCGATCCTGCATTGTTAATTAACTGAATACTTCAAAAACTCCTGCAATACTGGCCATAGAACAGTCTGAAGACTCTGTCAAGTGCATACCCATCCTTGCAATTGTCAAGCAAACTTCCCCAAATACTCTGAAATGATAGTATATGCATTCCATCAAAAGGAAACCTCGTATGAAACAAATGACCCAAACTCATCATGCAGGAGATAACCCCCCGGATGTACTCGAATAAACACCTTACCATTAACCCACCATAATCATAACAACTAGGCCACCAGCCAGTCTTCCCTAGTCCATGCTCACCAACCAGATACAAGAATCATCTTTGTACCACAAATGAACGACTGAAGGATATATCACAGCATCTAATCCTAGGAATAGACAGCACATCGTGACGTTAATCGAGCATCCATAGCCCTTCGTAATCCATATGCAGCATCACAAACCATCGGTAGCTGATACCAAGTGTGCAACATTGCATACAGGTGGATAGGAAGAAATCAAAGATATAGGCACCAAGCTGAAACAAAGTCGTACGATGAGGAAAGAAAGAAGGAAAGTTTCCTATATGCCCTGTAGCCTCTTGAAGATAGGTATGGACGTGATCATACCGATCCGCAAGGCTCTACTAGACACTTGCTCATGACTCGTAGAACCTACAAACCAACTACTCTGATACCAACTTGTCACCACCTAAAATCCAACTAGTCGTGATGGCACCTAACCCTCTGAGTAAGCCAAATAACTGTTAGCAAAACTCAAATCCAGTAAAAAGAGACAATGAATAAAATAATTAAACTTTGCATATAAATCCCAAGGACTAGTAGTACAAATCATCTGCGTCTAAGACTTAGAGCTTACAAAGTTGAAACGAAGTAAATACATCATATGTTCAAAATACATAAATAGATTTGCAAATCTAAAGCTACCAAGGGAAAGTGGCAGTTGAAACCGGAAAGCAGGTATCTCATCAATGCCAACTCCCGCCATACACAGCAACATCAGTATCAAGCTCTGCACACAAGGTGCAGAAGCTTAGTATGAGTACAACCGACCCCATATACTCAATAATTATCTTGACCAACCTCGGTAAAGTAGTGACGAGGATTTTTATTTAAAAGATACTCACTGATATGACCTGTGCAATAGAATTGCAGTAGAAATATACTAGAATATAATAGAGAAGAGTACGAGAATAAATATGTGAAGCCGTAAGTAATTACTAGAAGAAATTACGGTCAATGTTTCCCAATATCACAATCAATCCTTTCCTTAAAACGATCATCATCAAACTATGGTAGTGAATCCAAAGTTTCATAATGTGAGAAAATGTGCTCAAGATATCAAAACAAATGGCACGGCAACACCCTTCGTGCATTTATCTCTTCCTCACCAAACATATGTATGATAGTACCAACAAGGTGAAAGAAATGCCAGTAACAGTAACAACAAAGTGGGAAATACAAAGGTAGCAATAACAAACAAGGTAGTACATGGGGACAACGGTAACAGACTAGGTAGGAGGCATAGAAGTAATGATAGTAAATAAGATAGGAGAACATGATTTCACTAATTATTGTGGTGGAAGGCTTATGCGAGAGTGCAATAAATAAGAAATGACATAGATGTAGATACGTATCAAACAAGAAGAAAAGCATTATCTTTATAAGCTAAACAAAATACAAGGGATGGATAACAAACATGGTAGAAGGCTTATACGAAAGTGCAACTAATGAGAATTGGCACAGATGTAGATATAGCAAACAAGAAGAAAAGCATGATCTTGATAAGCTAAACAGATAGAAGGCATGGGTAATACAACAAAAATTTAGATAGAGGACAAAGACAGAACAACAGCGACAAGTCACATAGAGAACATAGGTGCAACAGTGACAACTCAAGTTAAAGGCATAATGTATATTCAAGGGAAAATACATCACAATATAATGCATGTCTGTCATCCTCGCCTGCACGGAAACATCCTTCTAGTCATGAACATATGAAAATATAAAAACAATGGCACGATATCACCCTTTGTGCTTTTACTCTCGTCCTTACATGATAATGTAAATACAATGGCACAGCATCACCCTTCGTGCTTTACTTTCTTCCTCACATGATAATGTATATGCAATGGCACGGCATCACCCTTCGTGCTTTACACTCTTCCTCACCAAGCATATGTATATCAATAACTAGCAAGGTTGAAAGCATGAATAATATCAAGAAGAGTAATTAAGCAAATACTCCAAATGAACATCAAACACAACTTCCAAGCCAATGACAATTCAATGAACCTCAAGAACCTTATTATTCAAGTATCTCAACAAATCTCAAAAGTGATCTTCAAGTCAAGTATAGTATCCAATTAGTTCAAGAATAGCGGTCGTAGCGATGTATTTGTGATTAAGTATAGTGATGATCTAATTTAGCACATCTATTGTTTCACAAAAAGTCCGTCAAATTCTTGTCAAGTTATAATCATGGTTTCTAGCATTTAACTTCATTTTCATATTAATCTACGAGTCAAGTAAAACATGAAACAAGAAGGTCACATACTCCAAAGGCATTAATAATCATATAATCTAACCCCGAGCATGATTAACATTGGCACATGCTTACACGTTCATCACCACATATATGCATTACCCCCGCATGTTGCAAACAATATCAATTAGCAGAAAAAATTTCCCAATAAAGTTAGGCAAGACAATTACCTCAAACAATCCAAATCGATATACTAGAAGTGACATCCCGCTCAAATCGATCTCTGAACGACTCGAAACTATCCAAAAGTAACTCAAAATCATCAAATAATGCCATAGGAAGCAAACACAAACGACAAAGGTCAAATCATTAATCGAATACTCAAAGTCAACCAAAAATGCAAACTCGGGCCCGCACCTCGCAACCCGAAAAAACTCATAAATTCCGACAACCCATTCGATTACGAGTCCAACCATACTAATTTCACTCAATTCCGAATCCGAAACGATGTTAAAAACACAAATTTTCACTATAGGAAAGTTTAGGAAAAACCTCCAATTTCTCTTTAAAATTCATATCCAAATGCCAAAATTGAAAATAGATTCATGAAATATAATCAAAACCACGTAGAAAAACTTACCCCAATCCATGCGATTAAAATCGCCTCCAAAGTCACCCAAATCCGAGCTTCATAGCTAAATATATGATAAAATGATCAAAATCGTCGAAATATAGTACCTTATAAACACTGCCCAGATCAACTCTACGCGATCTTGATGCACAAACTCCACTGCCCTCAAATTACTCCTCGCGTTTGCGGCACACACCACACGAAAGTGACTCACAGCTGACACAGAACTTCGTGAACGCGGCTCCCTCTACGCGAATGCAATGAAGAAGGCTTCAAGCTCTACCTCAAGCTCCCAACTAACACTACGCGACCTTGATTCCACTTTTGCGAACTCGAAAAAGACTAGCTCCAACTCTACGCAAACGCGGTCGACCTGTCACGATTGTGAAGAAGAAAAATACTCTGATTCAAAATTCCTCTATGCAATCAGGAGCCCAGCTCCGCAATTGCGATGCTCTACAGACACACCAGCAAATCAGCAGTATAAAAACCATCCAAAATGATCTGAACCACGTCTGAAAATCACCCGAGTCTCTCGGGACCCCGTCCGAACATACCAACAAGTGTCAAAACATAACACGGACTTACTTGGGACTTCAAATCACACATAATAACATCAAAATTATGAATCGCACCTCAAAACAAACTTGAAGGACTTTTGAACTTTCAAATTCCAAAACGCGTGCCGAACCATATCAAATCAACTCGCAATGACCTCAAATTTACACAAAAGTTCCAAATGACATAACAAACCTATTTCAACTTCAGAACAACAATTTGAACCTGATATCATCAAAGTCAACGCTCGGTCAAACTTATGGACATTCCAAACCTTAAGATTTTTCAACTTTCACCAAATAGTTCTGAATCGTTTTAGAAATATCCAAATGCAAATCCGGACATACGCCCAAGTCCAAAATCACCATTCGTACTTAACAGAACCATCAAAACTCCGATCTTTGTCAAATACACAAAAGTCAGACTTGGTCAACTCTTCCAACTTAAAGCTTCTAATATGAGATTCATTCTTCCAAATCAATCTGAATCACCTAAAAACCAAAACCGACAACTTGCACGGGTCATAATACATCATGGATCTACTCAAGACTTCAAACAGCTGAACGGAATGCAAATGTTCGAAACGACCAATTGGGTCGTTACACTTCTATAACCAAAATATTTGCCCATGAGGACGATGTAACGACTCGACTGGTCGTTTTGAACTCTAGCAGGTTGTTCAGCAGTTTGAGACCTTGAGTAGCTTCATTATATGTATTATGACTTGCACGTGTAGTCAGTTATGATTTTTGAAAAGTTCAGAGTTGATTTGGAGGAATAATTCTCAATTCCAAAACTTTAAGTTTAAAGAGTTTACCAACGTTTGATTTTTGAGTAAACGACCTTGAAATCAGAATTTGAAGATTTCTATAGGTTCGTACGGTAATTTTGGACTAGGACTTATATTCAGGTTGAGTATTGGATGGTCCGGGAACGATTTGGCACTTAATGTCGGAAGTTGCATTTTGAAGGTTTTTGAATTTGCTAATTTGACTTGGAGTATACTTCAGTGTTATCAGACTCTGAATGGTTTTTTGGGACCTTGGATAGGTTCATTTAGTTGATTGGGACTTGTGTGTGAAGTTTGGTCGTGATCCGGAATATTTAAGGGTGATTCGGACATTTAAGTTGCATACTAGTAAAGTTTAAGAAAATGGACTTAGCGACCTTGGATTCATGATTTAAAAGTTTTAAAAGGTTTATATGATCATATTGGACTTATCCGCAAGTTTTGGTTAGATTCCGATGAGTTTAGGATGGATTTGGATTATGTCGCACTCTTATTTGATGTTTCAGCATCGTTTCTTTTGGCATAAAGGATACCATACTGAGAAAATGACCTTTTATTTGTTATTCGATTGACAATTAGATCTATATCATAATTACGGAACCATATCAATAAGAATCATCAAATTCCGAGGGGAATGAGTTATGTCAATTTCCGTGCCGCCAAAGATTGCTGGTTTCTAGTGTGAACTTTTGTTCTTCGCAAACGTGAGGGAGTTTCCATGAACGCGAAGAAGGAATTTTGGATTGATCAGTCAATGTGAAAATTTAATCTTCGCGAATGTGATGGTGTCCTGCAAAGGTGATGAACAAATATTACCTCAATGAATACAATAGGATTTATGGCTACACAAACTGTTGAAAACAGTTCTAGATCTGGTCCAAGACGAACTGCGGTAGGAGATTTATTAAAACCATTGAATTCGGAATATGGTAAAGTAGCTCCTGGGTGGGGAACTACTCCTTTGATGGGTGTCGCAATGGCCTTATTTGCGGTATTTCTATCTATTATTTTGGAGATTTATAATTCTTCCGTTTTATTGGATGGAATTTCAATGAATTAGATCTATAAGAACCGCAAAGTTCTTGCTTTTGAGTCCAAAATGAATCATTTAGAGCTCCGATTTCTAGTACATTCTATTTTCTTTTGGTAGTTTGATCGTGGAATTTCTTTGTTTCTGTATTTCCGGAGTATGAGTGTGTGACTTGTTATAATTGATGTTTTAAATTGGCAAACCGAGCATTTTAGTACTTTGAGCATATCTTTAGTTTTAAAGCATTGTTTGAGGGGATTTTCATGGCATTGTTCTCGTCTCAACAATGCCGTAAATATCTAACCTTTATTTTGATATTTTCCCATGATTATTTTCGTTGTTTATCATTTTTAGTCGTATTTGGATTGCAGAAATTGGGGTTTTGAACCCCAAAGTTGAGAAATGGTAAATTCTTGATTTGAGGTCAATTCATGGACGAAATTGGATGATTTTCTGTATATTGACTATATAAGTCAATTCTTGATTTGAACTTTGCTATTTCAGATACTTGACGCGCTATTTGATAGCCGCGGAAATTATACCTTTTGTTATTGATTTCTCCGCATTATGCATATTTGTCTGAAATTTTCTTGAATTTCATAACTCACACTTATATTCGTGAGTTGGACTAGTGACCCGTCACAGTCGCACTATTCTTATGGGATCGGGTCGAACTCCTCAGCAGTACTATTATGGATCGGGCCATACGACCTCGACAATATTATGAGATACATCCACGAATTGGGCCGTATGACCTCAGCAGTATACACTATTTTATGGATCCGACCAAACGACCTCGGCAGAATTGTATGTTATATTCGATCGAGAGTCAGCATACCTATGAGTTTTCCTGACTTAAGGATTGGAATTTTAATTGTTATTAATCATATACATGCCCCATTCGAGGTAGTATTCGGTATTTGGGGATTTCGTATCTACTTTTCTGTTGAGGATCGTGTTATGCACATATACCTATTTTTATTGATTTTACTGGCTATGCTTCATACTTGTCTACCTTTATTGTATTTGATTATTGGACCACTAGTAAGTATAAATGTCGACTCATTGTCGCTACTTCTTCGAGGTTAGGCTAGACGCTTACTGGGCACGCATTAATTTACGTACTCATACTATACTTCTGCACTAATTGTGTAGGTACTAAGATAGGTAGTTTTGGTGTTCATACCGGCCCGTAGGTGCAGTTTCTGAGGAGACTTTGTGGTGAGCTGTTCTCTATGCTACGATATGTAACACACGTAGTCCCCTTCCTATTCATTTGTTATACTCTATCAGTTTTCTATTCTAGATAGTTATTCTAAGAGTATTGTACATTTACTAGATGCTCATGCACTTGTGACACCAAATTTTGAGAATTTAGTCTATTAATCTTGGATGTATTTCTATCATGCCATTTGGTAATGCATTTTGATCATATTCTAATTTTGAAGATAATGTTAGTATTTTCTATAAAAATAGAACAAATCTCGCTTAATTATTTTACCACTGTTTTAAAATATCTTATGAACCATCGATTATCATGTAAATTGTTGGCTTGCCTAACGACAGCATTGGGCGTCATCATGGTCTATGGTGGAAATTAGATTATGACAGACGAACCCTAGGATTTTCTCCTTACTTTCACCGCATAACTCTTAGCATATTCCATGGTCACCTTACCACTAGAAGTTGAATTTGGCAAAAAACATGAAGAATGTTTTAAGAAGTTAGCAGAGTATTGAGGAGCCAAAGTCCGTGTATCTCATCATCAAAATTTACTCATATTTTAGATAGCTGATCAAGGACACCCTGAAAAATATTTACATGATCAAGAATAGGACTATCCTCTTTGTATTTGAAGGTCATCAATTGCTTAAGCATGAACAACTTATTATTGCCAATTATCAAAGCATAAAGTATCTATAACAATAACCTCGCATGTGTCTCATTTACAATATGATTGCAGACATTACGTTCAAACCATTATATTATATATTCACAAACCTATTGGTGCTTGAAATTCCAATCTTCATCAGTCATAGACTCGAGTTTATGAGCTGCAAAAATGGGAAAATGCATCTTTTTCATAAATAGCAGATCTTTCATCTTGCCTTTCCAAATATTATAATTTCTTCTATTTGAATATACCATCTTGATCATATTTACCTTCATCAAGTAAAATCCCAAATAAGGAACCAAGGATCTAATACCAATACTAATATGTCAAAAAATAGGCAAATCCAAAAATCAAAAAGATAAAAAACACTAAATTTAATGTGGAAAATCCTTCAAATCAAAGGTAAAACAATGAGATAAAAAGATCCAAAAGGTTCTACTATAAGAATAAGAGAGTTATAAAAGTTCTCTAAATTGGTTAAACTACAAGTGCCAAACACGGAGCAACAAAACAAGACTAATAACAAATCAATTGAAGAAAGAAGATAAATTATCCAAAACAGAGCTACTGTTCACGGCAGAAATCTAAAGCTACAAGCCTCCAAATACAATCTCCATCATTATCTATGATTTAGTATGTTTTCTTGGAGTCTCTTGCTCCGTTCTTATACTGTGGTATCAGATCCAATCAGCTTGGTTCTGTACTTCAATCCTGGAATGAACTCAATTGCGACCGGGTGTTATGTGATAATGGTGGTAGTCAAGATTCCGTTTGATGCAGTGTTGAAATCCTTAAAGTGAGGCACCCATTGATTTTTAGAGAGAACAGCAGCATTCATGAGTGAACAAGCAGCTCCAGTGTCAATAAAAGCGATGACTCGAGTTGGTTTATCCCATTTAGATGAATAAACCTTGAACACTTGAGGAATTACTACGAGAGTGTAATCTTCAATCTATTCGAAGAGTTTGACAGATTTCCTTGATTGTGGACAATTTCTTGCAAAATGTCTGATCTTATGGCAAATAAAGCATCTTTTCTTTCTACGAAAATTCCCTGGCCTCCTTTGTCTGAAATATTTTGTGCGCCTCCTAGACCTTGATTTCCCATATGGAATTATTAGCCATCTGAACCTCCTGAATCCTCGCCGTCGCCTGGACGTGTGGCAGGGACATCCTGATCCGGTGATCAGATCAGATTTGCGGCATGCTTTATCAAGCGCTGGATTGTGTTGGATAATTTATTTTAGGGCAGAGCGCTTCGTACAAATGTCATCCAACGCGATGAAAACAGCTTGCCTGATGTAACCGACTTGTGGGATTGGTATGGATTGAAACTTTTCTTCAATGATGGTCATGGTTCGACTTGCCAACTACTTTGGAAGGGATGAGACAAAGGCTTGCTTTAGGTTGATGTCTCCACCGATCTCAAAATAAATCTTTGCCAATCTTTGAAAATGCTTGTCAATATCATTTTTGTCAAGCGACACGCACTTCATCTCGAAGAGTCGTCTTCACATCTTTTCTTGTCTTTGGCCAGTATCCTCGCAGAAAACTTCATGTAGGATTCTGATGTTGAAGCCAAAGTCCTAGGAAGTAAGAAAAGTATTTTCGTCTTGAATCCCATGTGAATTCTACCAATCTCTGAGGATTCATAAGAACTGTGAAGTGAGTTCTGACAAGATGATATACTTTTCTCATTCCAACAAATTTTTGGTCATCATCCAATTATAGAAGTCTTGGATCCTTTGAGGCCATTATAAAACCTTGACATCATCTAAGGTGAAATTCTGGAAACCAGTCCCAACTAGCTTTGACGCCATGGGCTCATATCTTCTTTCTGGGATTTGTTCATCTTTCATGCCTTCTTGATCCTCATCTATTTCAGATATTTCTGGGTCTCTTGGCTGGTTTACAAATATTGGGGGATCATCTTCTTCGGAAGAATTTGTTATGGATTCATTGCTTGATTGAGAATTATCTTCCATTGTATCATCGTCTGATGAATTAAGAGATTCCGACCATGCTGTATCTTCTTTTGACATGTTTCTTGGTTGGGAGACATATAGGTCTAAAGCCTTCTGATCAGAAATCATCAGATTTTCGGGGTTGGACCCTTTTGAAGTTTCTCCCTGATATCGCCTTTCCTTGGTTTATTTTTGGGCTGCAAGAGCATCTTTCCTTTCCCAATCCATTTCTGCAATATCATGTTCTTCTTTTACAAGTTGGGTGAAAGAAACAGGATTTTGTGAGGTAGTAGGAAAAGTAGAAAAGGTGTAGTCCAATTTAGGTTGGGAATATGCTTGTGGCGACATAGGGAAGAAGGTAGGTTTTGAAGGGAAAACTGAGGTCTTTTGTGACTCAAAGTGGTCATTTCTCAAAAGTTGAATTTGTTCCCTGATGGAAATTGTCTCCTTTTGTTGTAGTTGGATGAACTAGAAAAGTGAAGTTCCAGGCGGACAAATCTCATATATTGTAGATTGCTAACCTTAGTTCCAGGGGCTTTGATTAATCCTGGATGGCGAGACGATGTCTGCTCCATCTTTTTCTCAATTTTTTCTACCTTGCTCATCATTTTGTTTAGTGTATGGGCCACGTTCCTTATGGTGTTGCCAATGTTGTTCAGTACTTTGTTTTGGCAGATGGAATTTTCTGATTGCCAGTTTATCATTGTTTCGATATCACTCGTTGGGGGTTTTTCTCAAGTAGGTAGCACTATGTTTTTCTTGGGATTTTTGGAGCATGGCTTGTATCCTCTTTTTCAAAAGGTTGAAGTGAAAGAAAATCTTGGGTATAACTGGAACTTGAGGGACTCAGCATGAATATATGTGGATGTGTGGGTTTTGGGGTTTTTTGAGTTGGTGAGGTCTTAGGTTCAGGTGGCTTTTTGAATTCTGTGTTATAAGCTGAGCGTGGTTTGGGTTTAGGTGTCGTTTCACCATCTTCCCAACTTGAAGTGAATTTTTCTGGTAATTTTGGTCATTCCTGGGGTTTGTAACTGACAAGAAATTCATATTTACCTAGACAATTTAATGAGTCCATCGAAGGATCTTTATTTTCATATTTGGCTCGAAATTGCTTTTTAGTGGTTTTTCCCTTTTCGTTGGATTTTGATTTGGTCTTGTTGAGGCCAAGTATTTCCCAATGATGTAGGTGGTGTTCATCATATTCTCCGATTGGATCCTCCAAACAGTCTTGGCAGTCGCAACCAAGATCCCAAGGGCAGTGTCCCGTAAAAGGGCATTTGAACCACCAAACTCTTCTACCCTCTTTGTCAAAATGTTTACACCAGTCATGTTCTTCCATGATAGTTTGTATATTCCAGAAGGGTTCACTTTTAGGGTCTGGGTCTGTGTCTTTAGGTTGGATCATTTGGCAAGAAAGATGGTTTTATTGGGTTTTTTGAGATTAGAATGGTCAAAGCTTATGGAAACTGTTTTGTCATTTCTCTTGGTAAAAGTTAGCTCACCAGATTGCAGAGATTCCTCTGGTTCTCTTAACTTTTCATAATTTGTGATCCAAGAATCTGGAAGGATTTTGACGAGCTCGTCTCTGAGAATTTGTTTGGGTAGTTGGGTGCACATGGTGTTTCCTTTAGTAGCATCAATATTCAAGAGTAAGGCATTTTCTCCTCCTGGAAGGCAGAGATCCATGGCATGATATTGGACCCGCCATGCTATTTGGTGGTGAAGTGGCTTGGATAGCATCTTTGGCTTGTGGGGTCTCTGCATTTGATCTTGGATTTTTAATGCTTCAGTTAGGTATGGGTCATGAAGGGACATGTTGAAATTTGGAAAGATAGTTACAAAGACAGTCCCAGCATTCAAGGTAACTTCTGCAGTACCCAAATTGGCATGCTGGTACTCATAGTATCTTGTATCTAGAAGAGAATGTCAAGCAATAACAGGTTGACTTTTTCTTCCATGATATGTTAAAGCGATTCGGATAGCACCAAAATGGATATGGGTGATACCATGATCTCTCCCTTGTCTGGAAAAACATCTAGGATTTGAAGGGTGATAAATTGTTCTTCTCGAGTGGCAAGAATAGGATGTTGGTCAAGTTTTGAGGGAGCAACATATTCTTTGACTCATTTTGGTCTGTGTTGAACTAAGGAAAGGATTTGGGACCATGGTGCAAATAATTTTTTGGCAAAGGCTGAATAAGGGATTAGAAGGGATAGTTTAGTGAAGGTTACTTTCTGTTCGTCGGGTAGGATATATACTTCATAGAGGTAATCATATTTTTTGGACAAGGTTTTATATAGAGTAGGGGACATATTCATCTTTACAAGGGAAAAGGATGATGGAAATGACTCAGACATATTTAGTAAATTGTTCCTCCCTCCGAAAGGATGGGCTGACTCTGATACCACAGTAACAGTTAATTTGCTTATAGTCGCAAAAGTTTTCCTCCAAAAGGGCTAGGTTCAACAACCCATATGGGACGGCTTGCCAAGCTACACAACTCAGAAGCAGTTCAAACCTTATTCTGAAATTCCAAGGCTATTCCAAATCATCTGCAACGAACAAATCAAGGAGATTGAACAAAATCTCACTGAGCATTCATGTGCCAAATCTCACAAGGATTTTATGAAGAAAGGAAAAAGCCCGTTATGGAAGAATGAAGAGTTTTTTATCAAGCTCCCTTTCAAGAAGAATGAAAACATCAATCCAAGAAAAGCCAGTCATTCAGGCATGAATCCAAATCATCTTCAGCTTGCAAAGAAAGAATGCGAAAAACCTCTTGGAATTGATCTAATAGAGCCATCAGATTCACAATGGGCATGTGAAGCATTTTATGTCAACAAAAGGGCTGAGCAAACAAGAGGAAAACTCAGGTTAGTTATTAACTACCAGCCACTTAACCACTTTCTCCAAGATGATAAATTCCCTATCCCAAATAAACTCACTCTTCTCTCCCACTTAGCCAAGGCCAAATATTTTTCCAAGTTTGATCTTAAATCTGGATTTTGGCAATTGGGAATCTACCCAGAAGAAAGAGCCAAAACAGGATTTTGCATCCCCGATCATCACTTCCTATGGAAAGTCATGCCCTTCGCATTAAAAACCTGCACCCTCCTTATGCCAAAAAGCCATGATAAAAATATTCCCTCCCATCCTCCATACCTCTTTGGTTTACATTAACGACATCCTGTTATTTAGTGATACATTAGAGGAACATGTCGACTTGCTTCATCAATTTAAGGCATTGGTAACACAGTACGGGATCATGCTTTCAGGAAAAAAGATAGTTTTTGCTCAAAAAGAGATTAATTTTCTCGGAATGCATTTTGTCCAAGGTGCATACAGTCCAGGACCATATATATGTCAGGAACTACTAAAATTTCCTGATATCGGACTCACAACAAAGCAGATCCAGTAGTTCTTCGGTGTAGTAAATCATGTAAGAGATTTCATCCCAAATATCATACATTCATTTCTCCGTTCACAAAGATGCTCCAGAAAAAGACTCCGTCATGGGGAAAGGAACAAGATGAATCACTCAGGGAAATAAAGGAGATATCTAAAGATATCAAGTCTCTACATCCCTTCAGACGGTAAGAAGATACTGCAAACTGATGCCAGCAATGAATACTGGAGTGCTGTTNCATGAGGATGACCACTACCAAATTTCAGAACCGGTGGCCAGAGCCCGACAGAAGATCAACGCTCTTGTAGTCATCCCTTAAGTGGAACTCAAGGTTTATTCATCCAAATGGGATAAACCAACTCGAGTCATCGCTTTCATTGACCCTGGAGCTGTTGTTCACTCATGAACCCTGCTGTTCTCCTTGAAGATCAACGGGTGCCTCACTTTAAGGATTTCAACACTGCATCAAATGGAATCCTGCCTACCACAAAGAAACACTCGGTCAGAATTGAGTTCTTTCCAGGATTGAAGTACAGAACCAAGCTGATCAGCTCTGATGCACCAGGAAAAGATCTTATTGTTGGATTTGACATTTTCAGACAACTAAAATATCAACTCCAGATCAGGGCTAACGGGATAACCTTTTATAAGTAGTTCAAACCTTATTCTGAAATTCCAAGGCTATTCCAAATCACCTGCAATGAACAAATCAAAGAGATCGAACAAAATCTCATTGAGCATTCACGTGCCGAATCTCACAAGGATTTTATGAAGAAAGGAAAAAGCCCGTTATGGAAGAATGAAGAGTTTTTTATCAAGCTCCCTTTCAAGAAGAATGAAAACATCAATCCAAGAAAAGCCAGTCATTCAGGCATGAATCCAAATCATCTTCAGCTTGCAAAGAAAGAATGCGAAAAACCTCTTGGAATTGATCTAATAGAGCCATCAGATTCACAATGGGCATGTGAAGCATTTTATGTCAACAAAAGGGCTGAGCAAACAAGAGGAAAACTCAGGTTAGTTATTAACTACCAGCCACTTAACCACTTTCTCCAAGATGATAAATTCCCTATCCCAAATAAACTCACTCTTCTCTCCCACTTAGCCAAGGCCAAATATTTTTCCAAGTTTGATCTTAAATCTGGATTTTGGCAATTGGGAATCTACCCAGAAGAAAGAGCCAAAACAGGATTTTGCATCCCCGATCATCACTTCCTATGGAAAGTCATGCCCTTCGCATTAAAAACCTGCACCCTCCTTATGCCAAAAAGCCATGATAAAAATATTCCCTCCCATCCTCCATACCTCTTTGGTTTACATTAACGACATCCTGTTATTTAGTGATACATTAGAGGAACATGTCGACTTGCTTCATCAATTTAAGGCATTGGTAACACAGTACGGGATCATGCTTTCAGGAAAAAAGATAGTTTTTGCTCAAAAAGAGATTAATTTTCTCGGAATGCATTTTGTCCAAGGTGCATACAGTCCAGGACCATATATATGTCAGGAACTACTAAAATTTCCTGATATCGGACTCACAACAAAGCAGATCCAGTAGTTCTTCGGTGTAGTAAATCATGTAAGAGATTTCATCCCAAATATCATACATTCATTTCTCCGTTCACAAAGATGCTCCAGAAAAAGACTCCGTCATGGGGAAAGGAACAAGATGAATCACTCAGGGAAATAAAGGAGATATCTAAAGATATCAAGTCTCTACATCCCTTCAGACGGTAAGAAGATATTGCAAACCGATGCAAGCAATGAATACTTGAGTGTTGTTCTATTTGAAGAAAAAGATGGCCAGAGGAATATATGCGGATATGCTAGCAGAAAGTTCAAAGATGCCGAAAAACATTATCACTCCACTTTCAAGGAAATTCATTCAGTAAAGAACGGAATCAAGACGTTCAATTTTTTCCTGATTCATATAGAATTTCTGATATAAATGGATATGAAGGCCTTCCCAAGGATGATCCAGATAAATGCAAAAATACTCGCAATCCTCAGATTCTCAAATGGGCCCATTGGTTCTCTCCATACAAGTTTCAAGTCAAGCACCTGAAAGGAAAAGATAATATTCTCGCTGATTTTCTGTGTCGACCGGAAGAATTCTCAAAGAGATTTTCCCCAGCAAAGATGAAGCAAAAAGAAAAGCTCATCAGCCAAATCTTCATGTTTTCAAATGTACCAGGAACGAGTCCATTAAAGCCAACGGATCATCTACCAGAGTTCTTCAATCTCTTGGATCCTTTTGATCCATCAATTATAATGGAAAGAAGAACTTATTATGAGCTCCAGGTTTTCCGGCAACATGGAGGTTCCATTCTCAAGCCTTATGGGGTCAATCCAGAATATCCATTTTGCCACATATTCATAGCACAAGCCAAGGATTTTCCACAAGAACTATTATGGTTTTTCTGGTACCTATGCCGTTAGTATTATATTTTCATGGAATTCAAGTGCAACGTCTTCAAGGATTTTGACAACATTGAACATTCTCTTAAAATATTTCTATTATGGTTGAAGCTTCGAAGATATTGGATAAAATGCTTCAATGATTCCTACAAAGCAAAGGTATTCATGTTCCATAGGCCAGTGAAGATTATTAATGGAAAAGTCCAGGCACAAGCAGAAGTATCATTCTGGTGGAAATTTCCCGTGTCCATTTTATCCATGGAACAAGAATATAGTGAAGCACAAAGAATTATCTTCCAGCAAAATAGGTGTATCTCGAGAGATATATGGCCAAAAAAATGGGCAAGCTGGAATTATACCATCACTCATTCTCACTAGGAGAGAGTATGAGAAGAAGCAAAGGAATATAAAACCCCATACGAACTTATCCGAGAAAAGATCACTCAAGAAATCACAAGATTAAGGTTGCGGACTACATCTCTTGCTCGTGAGGGGAAGGAACACGGCGAAGAAAGATCGTCAAGTTCCAGGCGTTACTACACAATATCTTTGAAAGATGTCTAGAAGACAAACCCAGAGACGCGATGGAAGATAATTATCTAATTCCCTGCTAATCCCACCATAATCCCACATTACCTACCAAAAAAACCCTAAAAAATCATCTATCCATAACAAGACAAATTTTCACATCTTTCCAAACTATCCGGGCCCTACTTTCACATGCTTCGTCACATGCAACATCCTACTTTCACATGTTTTCACATGCTCCCACATACTTTCACATGCTATACCATGTATATTTCACCTCTTTCACATGTTTTCAGTAGCGTTTTTAGTTGATTTGCATAAGGTCCACCACATGTAACAAGGGACCCACTTGTAGATAGGTTTGCATGTAAGATAGGTTTGTTTTGTAATATAAGTTTGTCTTGTAATAACCTCCTAACCCTATATAAAGGAGGTCATATAGTAGTTGCAAGGACATCTTGTAACCTTTGTAAACCTTTGAGATATATTACATATGAGTTCTTTCTAAATTTCCTCTCGTTCTTTCTTTCGAATGGATGGAAAGGCTGGTCCACGTATGAAAATAGAGTAAGAATACTCTGGGAAATTTAGCTTATTGTAGTACGAAAGTTTTTCGATTTATAACAGCGAAAGTTGGTTATAGTGCAAAAGTTTTCTGAGTTGTGTAGCTTGGCAAGCCGTCCATTATGGGTTGTTGAAGCCAGCCCTTTTGTAGAAAAACGTTTGTGACTATAAGCAAATTAACTGTTAGTGTACCATGGCAAGCCGCCCCTTATGGGTTCATGAGTGAACAAGCAGCTCCAAAGTCAATGAAAGCGATGACTCGAGTTGGTTTATCCCATTTAGATGAATAAACCTTGAACACTTGAGGAATGACTACGAGAGCGTTGATCTCCTCTTGGGCTCTGGCCACTGGTTCTGAAATTTGGTAGTGCCCATCCTCATGATCTTCGTATATATCAAGAGAGAATAAGGTTTCTTCAGTGGGTTCATCGTCCATAGAGAATATGGACTCGAGGTCCTCTTCCTTTCCGAGATGGATGCCAGTTTAATCTTCAATCTCTTCGAGGAGTTTGACAGATTTCCTCGATTGTGGAGAATTTTTTGCAAAATGTTTGATCTTGTGGCAAATAAAGCATCTATTCTTTTTATGAAAATTCCCTGGCCTCCTTTTTCTAAAATTTTTTTTGTGCCTCTTGGACCTTGATTTCTCATCTGGAATTCTTGGCCATCTGAACCTCCTAAATCCTCCCCGTCGTCTGTACGTGTGGTAGGAACATCCGGATCCGGTGATCATATCAGACTTGCAGTGCTTTATCAAGCGCTGGATTGTGTTTCATAATTTGTTTTGGGGCAGAGCGCTTCGTACAAATATCATTCAATGCGACGAAAATAGCTTGCCTGATGTAGCCGACTTGTGGGATTGCTATGGATTGAAACTTTTCTTCAATGATGGTCATGGTTCGGCTTGCCAACAACTTTGGAAGGGACGAGACAAAGGCTTGCTTCAGGTTAATGTCTCCACTGATTTCGAAATAAATCTTTGCCATTCTTTGAAAATGCTTGTCAATATCATTTCTGTCGAGTGAGAGGCACTTCATCTCGAAGAGTTGTCTTCGCATCTTTTCTTGTCTTGGGCCAGTATCTCCACAGAAAATTTCATGTATGATTCTGATGTTGAAGGCAAATTCCTGGAAAGTAAGAAAAGTACTTTTGTCTTGAATCTCAAGTAAACTCCACCAATCTCTGAGGATTCCTGAGAACCAACCGTGAAAGAAGCAATAACTGCACTTTGAAGAAGGCTGGTGTGATGACCCGACTTGTTGTCTTATGTATTTGAGCCTCGTTTCCCTATTTCATGCATCTTGTACGCTTGTTTTTTACATTTATAACTTGCGGGAATGATTGGTTTAGTTTCGGGGAGTTTTGAGTGTGAACTTGAATACTTAGTTCTATTTTGAATAGCTTAAGTTGCTAGATTTGATCTTTAATGACCCGGACGGTCATTTTGCGTTTTTATCCCTATTTTCCCTATTTGATGCTTTACATATGTATATTTCTAGTTACGTGACTTATGATTTTGATTTGTTTAGCTTTGGGGAAGTATTGGGATTGAAGGACACTTAGAGGTCGTTTGGTAGGCTATACTAAGTAAAATAATCCCTGTATAAAAATTTAATCCGTCCAATACAATGTTTGGTTGCTTAATTCAATTTATGTATACCAAATATATGGATTACTTATACCTCATAGGAGGGCTTAGCTAAAAGGAAATCAAGGGATTACTAATCCCTGCATTAACTATACCTGGATAAGACCCTAAAATTACTAAACCGCCCCTCAAACCCTTTTCCTAAATTTCTTTATATATAGAAAGAAGAATATTCAAGGGTATAATTGTAAAGAAGATTTTGTACAGTTTTAAACCAAACACAGGCTTAGATTATACATTGCTTAGCTAATTTTTAATACAATGAAACAAACACTTGATAAAAAATAATCTCAGCACTACAATCTCTGCATTATTAATACTTGCATTACTAATCCCTGCATTACTTGTGTTTGTAACAAACGACCCCTAACTATTAAAGTTTAGAGATTATATATTATATTCATCTAATATTACAAGTACAACGTCCTCTATCTCTCGGTCACCATCGAACACCAGCTCGTCTGGAAAGAACCCTATCTCCATTTGTATTGTAAGATTATCATAAAATTAACTAGTTTTATGTCGATTTTTAAAAGTTTTACATGTTTTGGTAAATTCAAAATTTGAGGACAGAGCTACGTGATTTACTAGATTACATTGCAGAGTAAAACTAAAAATTATATGGTGAAAACAATGTGATATTTAATTTTTTTCTTTTGTCACTTTAATTAGGAAAACAAACTCATAATAGTAGTGGTATTTAAGAAAAACGTGAATAAGCAATGGCCGAAAATTTATCGAAAAATAATTTTTTTATCTTTTCGGAGCATGAATAAAGCTGCATACATTCTACCCTACCCTACCGACCCTTATGGTCTAGTAGTGGTATTTAAGAAAAACGTGAATAAGCAATGGTCGGAAATTTATCGAAAGCAATTTCTTTATCTTTCCAGAGCAAGAATAAAGCTGCATACATTCTACCCTACCGACCCTTATGGTATAGTAGTGGTATTTAAGAAAAACGTGAATAAGCAATGGCCGGGAATTTATCGAAAGCAATTTTTTTTATCTTTCCAGAGCAAGAATAAAGCTGTATACATTCTACCCTACCGACCCTTATGGTATAGTAGTGGTATTTAAGAAAAACGTGAATAAGCAATGGTCGGGAATTTATCGAAAGCAATTTCTTTATCTTTCCAGCTGCATACATTCTACCATACCAACCCTTATGATATAGTAGTGGTATTTAAGAAAACGTGAATAAGCAATAACCGAGAATTTATCGAAAATAATCTCTATCCTTCCAGAGCAAGAATAAAGCTGCGTACATTCTACCCTACCGACCTTTATGGTATATTGGGTGGATAAGCAATAGATATAATTTTTAAAAATGAGAAAAATAGAAACGCGAGCCAAAAAAGGAGAGTTAGGCGGTTGAAAATGACCCCACGCCTCTATATATATATATAATAAATTTTGCTCTTTTTAAGACACTCCAAAACAGATTGCCCAAACGATTCTGAGTTTCTTCTTCGGTACTCTCTATTTCTCTCGCCGAAAATCTTCTTTTCCTCTTATCTCGCCATGGATCCCTACAAGGTATTCTCTCAATCTCTTTTCGAAAGAATAATCCTTTGCTTTAGATATCTATTTTTTTTCTGATTGTTTTTTATAATCTGATCTGTATGATTGATTGCATAAGATTCCTTTTGATTTTCTAAAAAATGATTTTTCTTTTTGTTGTTGCATTTGATTCTTAGACTGCTAGCTTTCCTGTGAAGCTTTTTCGTTACACGTTTTTCTCGTTTCCTTTATGGTTTCTCCGAGGATGAGCGAAAAGTAATTGAGTTTTTATTTCAAATTATTTTTCTTGATTTGAGCTTTTTTTTTTTTGGTTTAATTTGGTATTTGTATCCTTATTTATGGTTTGCGGTGAGGATATACGTGAAATTAATTTAATTTTTATTTAGAAATTGATAGAGCTAGAATTATGAGGGTTTTCCAGATGGATATTTGGTTTGGTTTATATTGTATGTATACATGAGATTCATGGTTAATGATTGTGAAATTTTGACGCAGTATCGTCCTTCAAGCGCTAACAATTCCCCCTTCATGACAACTAATGCCGGTGCTCCTGTGTGGAACAACAACTCTTCCATGACTGTTGGAACTAGAGGTACGTTTTTCACTCTCTCACCCTTTTTTTCTGGTGTGTAAAATATTCTTTTTTTATTCTAATATTTAGTATAAGAACATATTCCCCGCTAGTAACGGAAGAGGGTTGTGAAAAAAAAAAAACGGTTGACGGACACTGATAAGAACAGTTATCCCTTCTTCTAACTTGTTTTTTTTAAAGGGTGTGAGAAACCATATTCCAGTATGATATCTTTGTTGTTTTAGATGTGATGAGTTTCTCCTTAATGTTTCACTACATATAATTTGAAGTTAGGGGGGTACATTTGGTTCGTTACTTTGATGGTTAAGATGATAGAGGTTAGGACAATATATTACCTGTCATCTCTGTGTGCATGTCTTCCTTATTGTTTTTCTAGATCGGGTATAAGGTGAATGCATCAGCCGGTTTGCGTTAATCGTTATGAATACATAAATGCATAAGCAAACAGGAACTGCGTTTCTTATTTTGTTAGCCTGATTTGGTCCATTTGATGCTCAGAAGGAAAAAGTGTGATCTAGATGATCACTTGTAGAATGACAACTAAGAATTTGCTTTACTCTTTTTGTTCTTGGACATCTGCAATGATGTTTAACTTTTTTTTTTAAAGAATTAATTAACATGGTATGAGCGGGGGTGACTCAAGCATATGCGGGGCCGAAAGCCAAAGTTTAATATGAGGTCTAGATTTTAAAAGTAAGTTATAAGATATATTTTATTTATAGTCTATTCTTCTAGCTTTTTGAGATACAAAGTTGTTAATAACCTTTTTCATAATCGATTTTCCTAATTATTTCTATGCAATTGATAATATAGCCATCGATCATTTAATCTTTCTTGGGATATTGTTGATCTTAGATAAGATTTTATAGACCAATAGAAGTATAGAACTATTGGAAGCATAAAAGTATTGTTGAATACTTGAACTAATGAAATTTTGGAGAAAGAAAGTGAGTAAGAATATTAAGAGAAAGACAGAAAATATGTAGTAATTTCTAAAATATGAAGAGATTGGGGAAAGAAAGATTAACTTGGACATAAAGAAAGGTATAGTAAATTTTTTATACGTTATCTAATGAAAGAGAAACTGAAACATTGAGAAAACTATTCATCCACACATTTTTAAGTATGTCAAAAGTTATTACTTTATTTATATATCTAAAGAGCTCTCTTTTCTTTTATATTAAAAACTCTATCTTTTTAATTAAAAGTACTAAATATTATTTTTTAAATACCTATAAACCTATTATTTTTGAAAATGGGGCTCCCCAAATTTGGGGGCCTAAGGCGCAAGCCTTATCACTCTTCATGTTAGAGCCGGCCCCGGGTATGAGTGGGAGTTAGATCTAAACATGTGGCTAGGGTGATGCTTGATCATCCATAATGTTCAGCAGTAAACATTGTAATAAGATAGGAAAACTTGTACGGTTGAAAAGTTCAAGATCGTCACTTTTCACCATTTATATGTCATTTGAATAATTTGAATCAGGCAAAACTTGGTAGAACTTGATTGAAGTGCTAAGAACTCTTTTTATATTTCAATCATGCCATTTGTCCTTTGTATTAAAGGTGTTTCTCATGAGATCAGTACAAATAAAATCTCTGATTTGCAGTTTTAGAGACATCATAGTAATATTTGCAACATTTTCAGTTTTAGTGGATTATGTGCAATGGGTGAAGAATTTTGAAACTCGTTGCTTTTTTGGCAGGGCCAATTCTTCTTGAGGATTATCATCTGGTGGAGAAGCTTGCCAATTTTGATCGTGAGCGAATTCCGGAGCGCGTTGTTCATGCCAGAGGTGCCAGTGCCAAGGGTTTCTTTGAGGTCACACATGATATTACCCATCTTACATGTGCTGATTTTCTCCGAGCTCCTGGGGTGCAGACACCAGTTATTGTGAGGTTCTCTACTGTTATCCACGAGCGTGGAAGCCCTGAAACCCTCAGGGACCCCAGAGGATTTGCTGTAAAATTTTACACCAGAGAGGTAATTTTCAATCAGAGCTAGGTTTTCTTGCATTGTTTTTCTAGTTAGATTGTTATTCTTTAGTATCCTTGAATGTATGCCTGTTAAGCTGTACGAGAGCATTGTCCGAAACCAAGCTTATATTTCATTTCTCAGGATTGCTGACTGCAATTAGCAATTGATTTATTAAAAAAGAAAAAAACATTGAAGCATCAAGTGTTGACCATTTGGACACTGAGAATTGAAACATTAAGTATTCTATATGAGAAGTGGTTCAATTTCAGCCTTTAGTGATGCTTACTTTGCATAATTTTCCAAATGTTTGGTCCTTCCGAGTAATTTTAGACAGCAACCCTCTGTACCCATGTGAACAAATATGATATCAAAAGGGAGTATTAACTTGTTAAAGAGAAATGCTGATTTTTTACATGTTAAAGTTAATTGTTCAAAATCAGCAAATTATAGAGTGTCCTCTCTTCCCTGTTCTATGCCTTCTGATTTTCCTGTGGTGGCAATAACCATTTACTTAAGGGCCACCGTGTGTTTCCTGGACAACAAAGGTGCTGCTTTTGTATTTGCTGAACATGAACATGCTGCTTCCATGGATTATTTTTGTTGAATCTGTTGTTCTCTAATTTATTTTTGTTGGTACTGAAATTTGCACATTTCTGCTTTTGTGCCTTTTTGTACTGCAGGGTAACTTTGATTTGGTTGGAAACAACTTCCCTGTCTTCTTTATCCGTGATGGAATGAAGTTCCCTGACATGGTTCATGCACTGAAGCCAAATCCAAAATCCCACATTCAGGAGAACTGGAGGATCCTTGATTTCTTTTCTCATCATCCAGAAAGTCTGCATATGTTCTCCTTCCTGTTTGATGATCTCGGTGTCCCACAAGATTACAGGCACATGGAAGGTTCCGGTGTTAATACCTACATGCTCATCAACAAAGCTGGGAAAGCACATTATGTGAAGTTCCATTGGAAGCCAACTTGTGGAGTCAAGTGCTTGTTGGAGGACGATGCTATTAAGGTAGGAGGAGCAAATCATAGTCACGCCACCAAGGATCTCTATGACTCAATTGCTGCTGGAAACTATCCAGAGTGGAAACTGTTCATCCAAATTATTGATCCTGATCATGAAGACAGATTTGACTTTGACCCCCTAGATGTAACCAAGACCTGGCCTGAGGACATCTTGCCTTTGCAGCCAGTTGGTCGCTTGGTATTGAATAAGAATATCGATAACTTCTTTGCAGAGAATGAGCAGCTTGCCTTTTGCCCTGCCATTGTTGTTCCTGGTGTTTACTACTCAGATGACAAGCTTCTCCAGACTAGGATATTCTCATATTCTGATACCCAGAGACACCGTCTTGGGCCAAACTATCTGCAGCTCCCAGTTAACGCTCCCAAGTGTGCTCATCACAATAATCACCATGAAGGTTTCATGAATTTCATGCACCGTGATGAAGAGGTATAGTGCACCCTTCCTACTCAGGTTGTTGGTGTAGTACCTTTTCTTTAGTGGATTGCAAAATTTTAAATGTTTATCCATTTCACAAAGGAAAAAAAAGGAGTCATGAAGCATGTTATTCACTTATTAGATTAGTTGTTCTGTTATGTCTATGTGAACTTAGGAGGGCAGGAGTAGGTACTTGGTCGATTATGAATCGATGTTGGGAATTTTGGTTCCCGCACCTTCTTTAAAGATGGATATGTGGATAGTTCTAATTCTTTTCATGTTTTAACTGGATGCTGCATGCTTTCTCAGGTCAACTATTTCCCCTCAAGGTTTGATCCTTGTCGTCATGCAGAACAGTATCCAATTCCTCCTTGTGTCTTGACAGGAAAGCGTGACAAGGTAATGATCTGTTTATTTTATTGTTCATGTCAAAAAGCTTGATTTTGGTGTGAAGTTGATTTTCATAAACCGTAATGAATTGACGCTGTGTCATCTATTGCAGTGCATAGTTGAAAAAGAGAACAACTTCAAGCAGCCGGGAGAGAGATACAGATCTTGGGCACCTGACAGGTAGTTTAGTTCCTTTGCTATTTTAACTTCACCAACTTTCTACCCTCTCAATTGCTTATCTGGTGGCCTTGTTATTGCAGGCAAGAAAGATTTATCTGCAGATGGGTTGATGCTCTATCCGATCCTCGAGTCACTCATGAGATACGCAGTATCTGGATTTCATACTGGTCACAGGTCTGAGTTCTTTCCATTAGATATTTCTTTAGTCCCACGTATATCCGGCTACAGAAAGATAACAATGTATTGCATGAATATGATGCAGGCTGACAAATCTCTTGGTCAGAAGATCGCGTCCCGTCTCAATATAAGGCCCACAATGTGAAACTGATAGTAGTATATTTCAAATATGTTGCTGTGCTGGAGGATTAATCCAAGAAATCAGTGTTTGTTTTGGTAGAGTATACTGTTTTGGTGATTGGGTTGTATGTTGTACCAAACAAACTTTCTGTTATTCTGACGTTGTTACCTGAATAAGGCAAAGTAGTTTGTTCAAGTATCTTTTTCATTTTCATTCAATTCTACCTTGTTTCGCTCGTCATTTGGATTCCATTAGTAGGATTCGGAATATCACACATTGATTAATCAAAGAGAGATTTAACAACAAAAAGAAAGATCGATTCTTTGGGATCCTTCCTTTCTTCGTTTTAACTGTTGAACTGTGTATAATAGTTATGTGGAAAGTCACGGGGCTTTTGAATTCTACACAATGTGATTATTTAGCATTAAGTTAATATCATGTTTGGCCAAGCTGCAAAAATTAGCTTCTCAACTTATTTTGAGAAGTGTGTTTTTCCAAAAGTACTTTTGGTGAGAAGTAATTTGTGTTTGGTTAATTAATTTAAACAGTACTTCGTAGCAATTAATGTGTTTGGTCAAGTACTAATTACTGTTTAGAAGTATTTTTAAATTAATTACCGCTTGTTTTTAAAAATTGCAGTGCCCTTATTCTAAGCTGCAGCTCTAAACTGAACTATATTTTTTTTCTTTTTGAAATTATTCTTTCTTTGTAAATAAAGGTAAAACTTACACTAAAAATGCGACTCTTTTTATTATTTTTAATTTTTTTAAATAATACTTTTTAAAGGATGAAGCAAAAGTTATGTGCTCCCACGCATTTTTGATGCCAAAAAATTTATTTGGCGGCGATTAAACTTGCCGTAAATGGCAGAAAAAATTAACTTTTCAATTTATTTTGAGAAATTTATTTTGAGAAGTGTGTTTTTCCAAATGTACTTTCGGTGAGAAGTAATTTGTTTCAAAATATCATTAGCCACGGGATGGAAAAAGAATACCTAGGTTATTGCCCACTTCATTTATATGCGTACTTAGATTAGGAGGTCTCTTAGGAAATTAAGATTTCTTACATGGTTGTATATTAAGGCCTGTAAAAGCTGTGTAGTTCGTATGGTCAGTTGACCTTTTATTTGCTTCAATAATATGGAATCACTAGTAAAAGTTGGTCCGGGCGTAGTTGGCCCGTGCTACGCCCGGACCAAGCGTTGGGTTGTATATTATGAACTTTTAGCATAAACGTCGATTATGTGTTAATCTTTAGTTTGTGTTTGTGTTTAGTTGTCTTTGTTTTAAATTGCTAATCTAATTTGGACATTATAACTACTCTTGTGATTTCAATTTGTTATTCGTTTGATATAAAAAAAATAAAATAGAAAACTTTAAAATATGAACTGTGCATTCTTATATTCTCATTTCTAGGGTATTTTGACTAACTTGTTTTTTCCCAATTGCTTCATTTCTCTCATTTGTTACAAGCTATAACGATTGTATCATTTTTGATAATTGTAAGATCTTCTTGTAGATTGTAATATCTAACACCATAATATAAACAGTCCATACACCGCTCGAGGGTACCTCCACTCCCCAACTGAGCAAAATGGAGCAAATACGGTTGAGGCCCGGGAGATGAGGGAAAGGAGAGAAGAAAAGGGAAGGTTCTGCTGAGACTCAAGTCCTCCTGCCGGAGCTCCCTGAACCTGAAGTGGAAGTCGAGGGGCTGCTCAGTGAGAAGAAGCGTTAATGATTTGGACAGTTGTCGCGCTGGCGGAGCAGGGAAGCTACAGGGAAGGTTGGGGCAATGAAGAGCTAGACGAGTATCTGCAGAACCTCTACCCCATCGACTGCATCTATTGCTGGACCAACTGAACATCCACTTGAAACGGCATAATCATCAGAACCGACTGCAATTTCATTGACTGAATGAACTGGTGCCTATACCTTTCTAGGCTCCTCGTGCTGGCTGTAGCCGTGGGCAATAGTATCATTTTAAATGTAAAAGTTTTATATGGATGCTTGAATTGAGGTTTTAAAAGATATTATCATGTAAAAACTTTTATTGTACACTAATTATAAATAATGCAAAGGTTTATCAATGAGGTTGTGCTCACATTCTAATCAATTATCCGAAATTTATTTTCTATTTTTAAATTACTTTCTCTGAATTTAGAGTTATGGAAGAAGTGCTTCAATATTTTTAATAAGAAAATCTCATTCCATGTGTTTCATTCAAATAAATGCCTAGCAACATAAATATATTCTTTTTTCTTAATTTTTAAACTTGTTTCAAATTTTAATAAATAGTATTTACAAGCCTATTTGATATTTAAGAACCACGAAATATTAGATAATTGAAGAGAAATTATTAATTTTTTCAGTATCCCAGCAAAAGCAAATGAGCAGCAAATGTGATAGTTTCAATATGTAAAACAAATAGATTTATTGATCTTTTATAAATGACTATGCAAACCAACTAACTAAGAGTACCTAATAATGATTAATTTTTTTTTTCATAATGAGTTGTTTGATCTATGTATCTACTTTGATTATTTTATCCTCTAAATTTCAAATAAAATGAGATCTTACAAAAGAAATTAATCATTACCGGGCCGGAAACAGGGCCGGGTTGGGGCCGAAAATAGTGCCGGCCCGGTTTTGAACCGGCCTAGCTGGGCATAGTTGGGTTGGGACGGAAACCGAACTGTGCCAGGTAGATTTTTGGTACCGGTACGACCTGTTATGGTCAAGTCATATGTGAACCGGTTAATCATACCGGTTCAATGGCTATTTTTATTTTTATTTTTCATTTTATAAAGCTGACAGTTTGGCAATGGTCGGCTGCCATTTTGACTGTTTCCCAATGTCTAATTTGCAAGAATAACCTTTTTAGCACTTTTTTTTAAAAATAACACTTTTATTATTTACTAATTCAGCTTTTTAAAAAACTATAAATAGACCCTCCTTTTTGATCTATGTCTCTACTTTGATTATTTTATCGTCTAAATTTCAAATAAAATGAGATCTTACAAAAGGGGGACATAAGTACATCTCTCACACTCTTTTTATTATTATTTTTTAAATTTTAATCATTTTAAGCTCGAATAAATAAACTTTAAAATAATAAGAAAAATATTCTCCAAAAAGGAGCTTTTGTTTTATTTTTTTTAAGTTTTGATCCTCCTAAATTCTAACCTAAAACCCTAAAGCTTAAAGTTTAAAAAAACGAGATATTTAGAGAAGAAAACCATATTTTTAAATAGTTTTGTTTTACTTCATTTCTTGATCGCTCGCTTCTTTTCGCTTTCATGCAAAAGGTTCCCCTGCTTCTTGAGCAACTAGTTCGAGTGCAGGAGAATTGAGACCCTGCGGTGGTCGAACCTGAGAGGGCAAAGGTAGGGCATCGGGACCCTGTGGGAGCGCCCCTTGTCTCCCGCTCAAACTTTCTTGTAAAGGACCCATTCTTTTTTCTTCTTGAAATGATCACTACATTATATGTTATTTGTACTTATCGATCTTAGTATCTTTAAATTATTGGACATGAAGTGTTGATTTTATATCATACAAATTTTATTTTACTTTTTGTTCTATATTTTTTAAACTCTCTTTTACATTAGATTTATAAACTCTCTTTTACATTTTTTTTAGCTGTAGTATATTACCTTTTTTTTTTTTTACATTAGATTCATTAACTCACTTTGACATTTTTGTTGGTTAAATTATTATGTAAAGCTGGTTCTTTAGGATATTATCTTCTTTAACTTTTTATGTTTTATTATACTGTCTACTTACGTGTTAGCTATGGCATACTACTACTTATTTTGTTTTACTTTTTTGTTTTATGGAATTCTTACAACTAAATTGCATGTCCTATGACCCAACTAGTTGTCAAACGGGCCGGGCCGGGCCAGGACAGGGCCGTCTCGGTTCCGGACCAGCCCAGACAAGTTTGGTAGTAAGAGTGCTGGGCATGGTTGGGTCAGAACGGGGACCGGACTGTGTCAGGTAGATTTTTGGTACCGGTATAACCCGTAATGGTCAAGTCATATGGAAACCGGTTAATCAGACCGATTCAATGGATATTTTTTGATATTTTTTTTAATTTTATAAAGTTGACCGTTTGGCAACGGTCAGCTGCCATTTCGACTGTTGCCCAACTGTTAATTTGCAAGAATAGCCTTTTTTGAATATTTTTTTCAAAAATAACACTTTTATTATTTATTTATTTAGCTTTTTGAAAAACTATAACTAGACCACCATTTTTCTGCATTTGTTCAATCATCTCTCAATTCTCAAACCCAAATTCTCAATTCAAGTTAAATCATGCCTCGTGCTTCTAGAGCGCGCTCATATATTTTTGGGAACACTTTGAGGTGGTGGAAAAAAAAAATTAAGAAGTTCACAATGTAGAATGCAAGAACTGTAGTTGAGTCTTAAATTTTCGTCGAAAGTGGGAAGGCTTTAAGGAGGCATATGAAGAGTTGTCTTGAGCGTCCTCTAGAAATTCGTATTTAAGTTGATTTTAGACAATTTGTGTTATTTTTAAAATTATTAGACTTAGTTAAGCTTAATGTTTTAGTTTGTTAGATTAATTTGAAGTATTATTATGCAATGAAAAATTGAAATGAAACTATGAAAGCTTTTGAAGTTTGATCCTTATATATCAAGTTATTAACACTCCAGTGTCCAGTATAAGATTTATACTATAAGTTATATTTTTTTCATGTTAATTGTATTATCTTAAATTCGTAATGAATTTTTCAAATATAAGGCTTTTAAAGTGTTTGAAGTTTATTCAAACATTCTTTTTATACGTTAGTTTTTAATGTTTTATATTTTTACTTTATCTTAATATAAATTATGATTGTCATACAAAATACAAAAATAAATAAATAAGCATGGCCCGGCCCATTAGGCCTCGAACCGTTCCGATTAAATTTTGCACAGAGGAAGCTCCGAACTGGTAAACACAGTAAAAAATAATCGAAATCGGCCCGATAATGAAATTGGCTGATTCCCTTTTTCTCCACCCTTGACTGGTCCAGCCCGGCCCCTTGCCCCTATAGATCTAACCCACTAGAAAAATAAGGAAGAAAAACATTAAAAACCCTATAATGCATGTAATAGGCTACAATTGCAATAGAAAAGATATGTGTTAAAAGTTTAGATGGGGCCCACGCTTTATTATACTGACTCATTTCACTTTTACTTGTCCAGAATTCTAAAAATATATTTTTATTTTTACTCGTCACTTTTAGCATATAAAGAAAAGACAATTTTTTTTCTCTTATACCCACAACATTAATTACCCGTTTCAAATAATTTTCTCAAAATCATTAAAAATATGCATCAATTAATATAGGTATCATGATAAATTATGCGCTTTAAAGTAATATTTGTTGAAAATTAAATAATTATTTATAAATAGAGCGTGAATGATTTTTTGTATATTTTAAAATGATGCTGGTAAACTTTCTTTATGTATGCTTGTACTTTGTAAGGTTATTTTTTTTAATTCAAATTGTAAGTGCACATAGGAAATTATTTTCTTTTGTAGTTTGCTAGGTTCTATTAAATATTACTCTATCTTACATTTAATTTCGCGGAAATGAAATTTATTACAACTCTCAATCTATATCTATCTATTTATATTCTATATTATTATAAAAGTATGAAGTCTTAAAAAAAAATTTAATTGATTTTTGATGATTAAACTAGAAACAATTTCATCCATTCTTTAAAATATGTAACCTTTTTGTCTGATTTTCTAATAATTAACACCAAATACT
The DNA here is from genome assembly GCA_002018475.1 of Nicotiana obtusifolia. Taxonomy (NCBI): domain Eukaryota; kingdom Viridiplantae; phylum Streptophyta; class Magnoliopsida; order Solanales; family Solanaceae; genus Nicotiana; species Nicotiana obtusifolia. Next base: position 149,021 of record MCJB01001080.1, on the reverse strand, counting down.
GTACAATCACATAATGTACGTGCCTAAACAAAGGCTACCACGTTAAGGGATCGTTTAGTAGGCTATATTAAGTAAAATAATATCTGTATAAAAATTTAATACGTCCAATATAATATTTGGTTGTTCAATTCATTTTATGCATATCTAATACATGTATTACTTATACCTCATACGAGGGCTTAGCTAATACCAAGAAAACCAAGGTATTACTAATCCCTGCATTAACTATACCTGGATAAGACCCTAAAATTACTAAATAGCCCCTCAAACCCTTTTAATTTTTAATATTTAAGGGTATAATTATAAATAAAATTTTGTGCAGTTTTAAACCAAACACAAGTTTAAATTATATATTGCGTGGCTAATTTTTAATACAATAAATCAAATACCTGATAAAAAATAATCCCAATACTACAATACTTATATTATTAATTTCTGCATTACTTGTGTTCGTGCCAAAAGATAGAGATTATTAAAGTACAATTTTCGAAATTATAATAATGTTGACTTTCCTCCTCCTTCCTGATAATTATTTTCCTATCTTGTTTGTTCGCTCAAGACCTAATTCGGCGGAGACAGGGAGGGGAAGAACTCAGAAATGGGAGCGAGCAGCGATCCGAACCAAGACGGGTCCGACGAACAACAAAGACGGTCCGAGATCTACACGTACGAGGCGCCATGGCACATCTACGCCATGAACTGGAGCGTTCGCAAGGACAAGAAGTACCGCCTCGCCATTTCCAGTTTACTCGAGCAGTACCCAAACCGGGTCGAAATCGTGCAGCTAGACGACTCCAATGGAGAGATTCGCTCCGACCCGAAGCTCTCATTCGAGCACCCGTACCCGCCCACTAAAGTCATCTTCATACCCGATAAGGAATGCCAAAAACCCGACCTCCTCGCTACCTCGAGCGATTATCTACGGATTTGGCGGGTCGCGTCCGATAACAGTCGGGTCGAAATGAAGAGCTTGTTAAATAATAACCGGAACAGTGAATTTTCTGGTCCGCTGACTTCCTTTGACTGGAATGAAGCTGAGCCGAAGCGAATTGGTACTTCTAGCATTGATACCACGTGTACAATTTGGGATATTGAGAGGGAGACTGTGGATACTCAGCTTATCGCTCACGATAAGGAGGTTTATGATATTGCTTGGGGCGGCGTTGGAGTTTTTGCTTCGGTTTCAGCTGATGGATCTGTGAGGGTTTTTGACCTTCGCGATAAGGAGCATTCGACGATAATTTACGAGAGTTCTGAGCCCGATACGCCACTTGTTCGCCTCGGATGGAACAAACAGGATCCTAGGTACATGGCTACTATAATAATGGACAGTGCTAAGGTTGTCGTTTTGGATATTCGTTTCCCTACGCTTCCTGTAGTGGAACTACAAAGGCATCAGGCGAGCGTGAATGCCATTGCTTGGGCCCCTCACAGCTCTTGCCATATTTGCACTGCTGGTGATGACTCTCAGGCGCTTATTTGGGACTTGTCTTCAATGGGCCAGCCTATTGAAGGTGGATTGGATCCAATTCTGGCTTATACTGCAGGTGCTGAAATCGAGCAGCTTCAGTGGTCTTCGTCCCAGCCTGATTGGGTTGCCATTGCCTTCTCCAACAAGCTTCAGATTCTAAGGGTGTGAATTAGCATATGTTCGCTCTTTCAAACAGCTGCGCAAGTAGAAAGAAAAATTTCCTTTTTGGTATTTTACTCCCAAAAAGTTGAGGCTTATTTCTGACAGTAGTTAGACCTGAATAGCTGTGCTTTTGCCTGAGCTCGATTATGGTGGAAGACTGGAATTCATGTGGTCTGTGATTCAGTTCGTCCACATTAATGTGGTTGGTCTGCAACTTCTGTAGTTTGTATTCTGTTTATTGAAAACATCAGTTGGATTAATTAATCAAACGTGTTTTTGATTTTCCTAGGAGGATTATTTCTACACTAAGGAACTGTTAATACTTCCACATGCTAGGTTTAGAAATTGCTTGTGTAAGATAAATAGTAGTACTAGCTTAAAGTTCTTATCAACTGATTACAAGAGTTTCAGGCACCATTTAATAACCATTTCGGAAAGTTAGTTCCTGAGGAACTTCTTGAATTGGAGAGGTTGTAAAATGAGCAAAAGGGTAGCAACATGTGTTCCACTTCGTAAATGATTGTATTTAGTAACAGGGTTAACTTCTCTTGAGACCTATGATTCCGATGCAAATCATTTGATGAGATGTTAGGCATTAGTTCCAGAATCTAGTAGCAGTTTTGGGGATTTAACTGAACTTATTGCTGTCCGCTCAATATATATATATATGTGTGTGTGTGTGTGTGTATATTTACAGATTTAGAATTTCTACATATAATATCATACTCATTTCAAACCCACAAACGCTAGATTTACTCTGCCAGTTTGAAGCGTAAGTATCTCCAATGATTTCGGAGTAATCATTGCCTCAGTAATCAGCTACTTCCCAGCAGCTAAATTTGGAACTATGTGCTTGAAATATCCAACCGGAGGCAGTCATTGTCGTAATATGCACCTCTGCTTGGTATTGGTGAAGGGTGAAGTTTTTCATTGTTGGAAACAATGATATATGGCGAATCTTTGTCCTTTTAATTGGTAGTGCGTGTAGTTTTTCATTGTTGGAGACTTCAAAACTTTTGGACTGAGATACAGGGAATCAGACTATGTGATACGCTGGAATAAAGAAGATGCTGAAATGCTTTGGCATCTTAGTAGCATCTTCTTTGACTATTTAACATGAACTTGTCCAACGATCAGCTTGCGTTTTTCCCTGCTATTGTTGTCCCTGGTATCTACTATGCAGTTGATAAGCTTCTCCAGATTAGAATATTCTCATATTCTGATACCAAGAGACACCGTCTTGGGCCAAACTATTTGCAGCCCAGCTAACGCTTCCAAGTTTGCTCATCACAAAATCACCATGAAGGTTTCATGAATTTCATGCACCGTGATGAAGAGGTATAGTGCACTCTTTCTCTGCAAGTTTTTGGCGCAGCAAATCTTTTAATGGATTGTAAAAGTAAAAATGTTTATACATTTCACAATCACTAGGAAGAAAAGGGTTATGTATTACACAAGTCGTTCTATTATGTCTACGTGATCTTAGAATGGCAGGAGTAGGTACTTTGAGCTGATTATGAAGCCATGTAGCGAAGAAAAATAACCTTTTTGGTTCCCTCACTACTTTAAGTGTGCATGTGTGGATAGTTCTAATTCTTTTGATATTTAACTGGATGCTGCATGCATTTTCACTCAACTAGATCACCTCAAGGTTTGATCGTCATCATGCGGAGCAGTACCCAATCCCTTCTCGCGTCTTGAGAGGAAAGCGCAACAAGGTGATGCTCCGTTTACTTAGTTATTCACCCAGTCTTGTTTTCCTCCTTGCGTCTTGGATCATAAAGCGTGACAAGTTGATGCTCTGTATATTTATTGTTCAACTTGAAAATTTTGAAAATCTTCATTTTGTTGATGAGGGAGCGTGAAGGTGACGCTCTGCTTATTTATTCTTTACCCTGGAAATCATGAGTTTTGTGGTGTCTGAGTTGTTTCCGAAACTCGAATCTTGGATTTTGTCCAATCGACGTGCGACACTGCGACCTCATCTAGTCCACTGAATAATATAGATATTCTCTATTGCTGCTAGTGCTTTTTTTTT